>NMUG010012652.1:0-10306 GCA_002855965.1 Monotropa hypopitys
CAGCTCCCAAGTCATCACATGAGGAGCTACAACAACATCTCCTACCACTGGCATCATGATCTGCCTATTATATGCTTCCCACCAGAATAAGGCCTCACCTTTGAAGTTAAAAGTGGCCAAGTTCACCTTCTGAGCATCGACAATCCCCAAAGTAACAAAGACCCGCTCTACCCCATGCGACTATTCTTCCGCTACCGCTGGGAAAATAGATCCTTCGAACACAGAAGGACACAAATGACGGAATCGGTCAAGAACTCATGTGGCAACTGCTCCTGCCTGCTGAGTGGCCTGCCACTACATGAAAGCAGCCTGATTCTCCAAGAATTGAGCCATTGCGGCCTCCACCCTTTCAGCATTAGTCATACTTGGAGGATTCACCGGTGTCAGGGGCTAGTTCACTTACCCTTCAGCCGGGTCGGTAGATGCAGCATCCTCTACATTCTCCATTTCAATCCTGATCATCAACAATTATATATATCAATACAACATACCATTATGTATCACCAGTCATGCACAATTATCAATCAAACATTTGTATAAATAGAACTGACACCTAAGGGTTCATTACCATCGTCCACCTATACATCGTGCTAGACACAGGATTCTGGTACATTGTGCTTTTCCGACTAACTTCTCAAGACCTCTTATTTGAAAATATGTTGATTAGATGCATTTCAAATCAGATTTCGAGGTAGTCCATCAGGTGCCAAAGTAACACACACAATGATTTCCGAAAGAATATGACAAACTAACTCAACCTATCTTTCACCTCAATAGACTCAACATCCTATGTCACACTTGTTCCAAGAATCTTACAACCTAGAGCTCTGATACCAAGTTGTTATGACCCGTCCTGGAAAACTAATAAATATTAGAATCCGACTATGAATCATGACTCCAACAACACCAACAAGAGAGAAAACTATGCCATATCTTTTCCAACATTATAATGTACCTTCACTTCTAATAAAATATGCAGCAAAATTAAAAATACTAAAGAGTGAAATATCCAAACCACAAGTTCCACGCATGATAGCTAATGACCCAAAATAAGGTCCCAACATAAAAGAACAGCCTACCAAAACAATAAAAGTCTGAACATGAAAACTAGTCTCATATCCTCACACTACTATAGAAAATAAGCAAAAGTGCCAGAAAAACTAGAAGTATAGCTCCAGCTGAGAGAGAACCCTGATAGCATGGTAATGAACCCTGTTAGTCATCCTTACCTGGATACAATGCCAAAACAAAAGAAACAGTAAAATATTCAGGAGTGTCAGATTTACCATCAATGTAGAAAATCGATTAGTATGTTACACAAGTAAACTAAAGCAACGAAGGAGTTGTGCCTCTCCCCTAATATAAGTCTTCAACACTTCTATAGATATGCAAATGCATATGTATGTTATGATATGCTTCTTTTCAATAGATACTGGGAAGCTTCCATACACCACCAACACACCAACGCTAAGGGTGACTTAATCAAACCCACTAGCTAAGGGCGAATCAATCAAGCCCTAATATTCCATCATTGGAAGACGAAGTGTTGAGACAACATTGCTAAGCATCTAATGTTTCTCAACACCACAATCAAAATACAACATCCCAACGAAATGGCATCTACCGTCGTATGGCCGCATTGCTAAGCATCTACTGCTCCCTAAGCCCGTTGCCGGGGATAATCCTTACGAAATGACATCTACCATCTTAGGGTCGCATTGCTAAGCATATACTGCTCCCTAAGCCCGTTGCCGAGGAACCACCAACGTCACCATATGGTAATATAAGATTATACATGCATGTATGATCTACACACTATTTTGTAGTTTTGTGTGCCGATTTCATTTCCTTTTTATTCTAGTTATTTGCATTTTCATTTACATTTTAGTTTCTTTTTATGTTTTAGTTTGTTTTGTAGTTTTCCATATTTTTAGGTTATTTATCGATCCCCGAACGAGTCCAGAAGTCCCCTATACCATCCCGAGCCATGAGTTGAAGCTTGAGCATCAAATGTGGCACCAAAGGCACCAATTACCGAAAGAAGGGAACCCAAGAGAAACGGGCATAACTCTTGATGTGTAGCTCCGATTGCCAATTGTATTATGGCGTTGGAAAGCTATTGAGGAGAAGCAAAAAATGGTCATCCTGTGAAGAGGGACCGGTCCCTTGAAAATGTGGGGACTGGTAGTTTTTTGGTTGACTGGGTACCGGTCCCTTGAAAATGCGAGTACCGGTCCCTCTTTGTATTTTTGCAGAATTTGACCCTCATTAAGGGTTTTTGGGTCTTTTTGGTTAGGGGGACTATATATACCAATGTTATATATGTTTTTACATATATTGTAGTTTGTATTAGGGTTCTAAGGAGGGGAGAGTCTACCTCTCTTCCTCCCTCTTTGTTTTCTCTCTTCTCTCTTCATTTTCTTACACTTCCATGAAGTTTGGGCATGTGTCTCCTTCCCAAATGTTGTTAGACTCATCTCTCTCTCTTCATTTATGTAATTTACTTTATGTGTTGTGTTTAATTAATTTCGTATTCAATTTCATGTATTGTATTGTTGAGTTTTATTTCAATTCTATGCTTGTGTGTAGTGTAATGGGGAAGTAACCCTCTTGGATTGGCCATGGGGTGACTAGTACCCTGACCTTGGCTCGTATTCGATTGCTCTGAAATTGGGCTTAAAATGTAGTGGCCTAGGGTATATGATGTTCATACCTAGGGTCTTTGCCGAGCGGTGTTAATCTATATAATTCGTCGTTGACATAAGATGGCACGATGCATGCTTATAGCAATGTCTCTCTAGGCATTCGATAAAATGCCTAAGTGAGCGAATTCACCTAAAAACCACCCAATTGCTATAGAATTGATGTCTCGAGATTTTATAGGGATTAGGGGAATGTAGTTCTCATCTCGGGTCCAACCAAGGGTTGTCGACCTATTTGATGGGTTGTCGACATAAGATGGCACGGCCTATGCTTGTAGCATGTCGCCCGATGAGTATAAGTCAGCCTAGAGAACCGAATTCTAATCCCCGTATTATCTCTTGACCTGTGACTTGTGCTTGAGAGTCAAACATCCCGTGGGAGGTCCTATGCCGCGATCCCTCCTTCGTGTCGTCATGGATATTGGAATAGTCATTCATTGGCCTAGGTTAGGTGTTAGAACCCCCATTACCATTCCGCTTAGTTTAACTTGTTTTCTTATTTTATTTTTTACGCATTAGTTTTATTAACTTTATAAAGAAGAAACAAAAGGCTAGCGTCCGATCCCCTCTACCCGCAAAACCAAACTTCTTCTCTTAATGAATTCTTTAGACTCTGACATTTCCCTATGGACTGACCTCGGACTTGCCGCTCTACTAGTTAGAGTAGTATTTACCATGTTTATAAATTTCTAATGCTTGGCATAGGCTTTTCCACAAATCAACAATCGGAAAAGTCCTATCATCATTTTGGCACCGTTGCCGGGGATTTGTCGTTTGAGTTGAGTTTTTGCTAGTTTAAAAGTTTTCTTTTATTCTATTGTATATATCCCCTTTCATTTTGTTTTCTCTTGTTTTTTTTATATAAAACCCAAAAAAATTTAGACGTTGTTGATCATGGCTTCTGGTAACCCTTGGGAAACCATGGATCAACAACAATGGGAGACGTACCCTCCATTCCCCGAGCCTCCTAGTCAAGAGTGGCTTGACCACTCTAACTTTTATCGGGAATGTGAGATTTTACACGAACCACTATCCCTCACATATTCATACCACGATGCAATAGCTCCACAACAATTCTATTATTCGGAGCCTACTAATAAATATCCGGAACAATGGTCCAATGAGGAACCTTATCCATATCAACCTTGCACTAATACCTTGGAGGATGCTTTGCAAACATTTCTCCAAGGTTGTCATTCCAATGAGGCCCTCTACAATGATGTGGTGGCTCCTCTCAAAACTTATCATTCGAAGCCACCCTTGGAACCATATGACCATTGCCCCGCGGAGGTAATTTTTGACCCCCAACCATCGTACCCATCCTTTCTTGAGGACACTCTGCAACATTTTTTTCAAAGTTGCGACAACATCATGACCTATAATTCTTCATGTCAAGTGGACTTTGACATCCCTATTTTTGAGCCGGCCATTCCCACCCACCCCTTGGAGGAGGCATGTCTTTCCTTCGAAGAGGTTGCTTTCCTTGAGAATCCGGATGTGGGATTTCTCCAACCCTTTTCATGGTTCAAGCTGCGATGGGGTCACTCCACGATTGTCAAAATGACACTCCTCTCACTCCTCCTGAAAATAAATTGGTTAGTTACCTTTATGACTCGAGTGATGAGGAGCTTGAGATAGATTGTAGGGGTAGTGTGATTGTGATTGTTGCTTGCCCTTTAGCCATGAGCCTTATTTTCCTAGTATTTCCCAAGAGGTTGTTGAGAGTGCCTATGTTGCACCTATTTTCATTGATACTCTTGGGGAGTCCACTTTTAGGGATGAGCTTACACCTTCCATTGCATATGTGTCCCCCACTTCTTGTGCACTTCTACCAGCACCTTCTATACTTGTTTTAGATTATATTAATTTCCTTGGTGTTGACTGACTCCTTACGAGTCATGTTTCATGTTCTATCTTTATGTTCAAGACCTTGGAAATAAATTCCATCCATGGTGGTAGGGTGGTTGGTTGTTACTTCTTAATGCACCACCAAGCCCCCTTATACTCAAAGTACTTATTCATTTGGCTTGGGCGACTACAATATTTTAGAAAGGGGGTGCGTGTGTTCACCACGTACTGCGACCCTTAGGGAGGCCATTACGAAAATGCGATCCTCCAATTTGGAGGGTCGCTATGTCGGTTGTTACTACCTCTTAAAGGCATAGTTCTTTTTTTCTATTACCCTTTATTTTCTACCCTTTTCTTTTGTTTCTTGCACTTTATTTCTTTTAAATATGAAAAATGTAAATAACATCTAGGAGACAATAAATGCTTGGAGGTTGAGATACCTCTAGTGTTTGTCGTGCTCAAATGGCTATGGACGGTCTGGTATAGCCACCCATTATTCTATCCTTAGTAGTGTATTATCTGGGATTACCCCGGCAGAGTAAGGATGGAAGCGAAAGGCGATTGGGGTGTCTCTCCAAAAAGTGCGAGGCATCACATGTTGAGTAGCGACCTACCTTGAAATTCCAAAAGATTTCTTTCTCTAGTACACTACTAAGTGAGAATAACAGGGAGAAAAGTACTACTCATAGAGAGTTGCATGAGAACTCGTACTATCTTTAAATACAATCAGTATTTGCATGCTTGGCTACCATTAGCAAGCAATTTGGCCTAATCATTTTCCTTGTAGTTTGTTTTGACTTGTTAGTCTTTGCAGGGTTCTTTGTTCTATCTTGGAGCTTTGCGGGCATTGTCATTTGCAACTTGAGGTAATGATGGTATTGGGTGGTTTATACCACCCCGGAGGTACTTTGCTCTCTTCCCTTCTTTTAAGTTGGGGGGAGTAGCGCATGCTTCACATGCTTGTGCCATATCTTTTGTTTATTTTTTGCTTTTTAGTCCCATTATAGAGTCTTAATAATTTAAATTTTTTGAATCGATGGTCTAGTATAGCCACCTGCCTTTATTTCCCCCATTTAAGGCAGGGAGAAAAGTATATCTTGTGTCATCCACGTGACGGATTCGTAGTGTAGATAGTGAATTACCTTGTCATGGATTTTGGGATTTTGTGAGTTTTAACTCTATAACATGAGTAGGAAGTTGTTGATCCTTTTATAGGACTTGTAGGTGGCATCTTAGTTCATGTTGCTAGCATTTTTCAATAACTTGTTTTGGCACTTAGTTTTAACTTATTTGCACTTTACATAACAATAGGCTTGAGTCACTTGTGAGTCGTACTTCGATTATCTAGAAGGCTAGATTATCGGAGACTTATGCCCAAGTGAGCTTAGTGCCTTATCTTTCCTTGGAGTGGTGTCACATGAACTCTTGTTTGTCACGAAAACAAAATTTTACTCGTTGTTGATCTCATTATCTTTCAATGTGACATTGGGAATTCACTATCACTATTATATCTTTTGGGTTGGCATGCACGGTTATTGGCCGTAGAAGAGAATTTTAGGCATTCTTGATTTTTGTGCCGGTTCGTTCCTTCTTACATATTTTCCCTTGTTAGCCCACTTGAGCCCTCTTACATGAACCAATTTTTTGATTGAGCCATACATTTCCATATCATACTTTCAGAATGCAAAAATTATGTTTAAGATGTATTTGGAGTTATAAAGTGATTTATGTTATTTTTCATTATTGGTGTACCTTCCCCAGAAAAATCATAAAAATTCCAAAATTTGGAAACCAAACAAGTTGGGGAGTCACCTAATCATTTGTAAAGAAGAAATATTTTGTTCTTCATATTTTGGGATGCATTGGTGGTTGAGAAAAATGAAAAAAATGAATAAGGCGTAGTTGAGAAGTAAAAGAATTGGAGGTGCAAATTAGTTTATGAGGGCACCATTTATTGATTTGCCATCTAACACTTGTATATGCCTATTCTCACGCTCCAAAGTTAACCCTTAGCCCGATACATGTCCGATACGTATCCAATATATTCCCTTACCTTACGTTATAACCGGAAAGACCTATTTGATCCTATAGACCGGCAATCATTTTGTGGCATGTCAATTTAGAATCAATGTTCCATTTGCTATGCATATTATAATCACGAGATCGTTTCCACTTATATAGAGCTTCTTTCGTGTTACAATGTACAGAATGTTTTGTTTTTCACATATTTATATCTTCCGTCCGCACATATGAGAGTTTGAGTATGCACCCATGTTTCGAATGTCTTATTTTGTTGAGTGCATAACACGGTGAGAATTGAAGTCGAGACTCGGTCCAGATAGACTTTTGGGTTGCGACGAAAGGCCTTGCACACACACATTAAATTTTAGTGCCATGACTTGTTTTATACTTGTTCGCTTAGTGAACTTTGTTTTCCCGCATTTCTTTCTAAGGATCCATTTTCGTTTTTATGTCTTGAGTTTCGGCTTGCATGCTTGTATGCCATGTAAAAGTAGTTCACTTTATTTTGTGGGTAGTTCATTGCTAAAAACCCTCACGAGACCTTACTCGTCCTACTGGGGCTGCCCAGGGGTTCAAAGGACCTATCCTTTACTTTCTTGGCGTTAGTTAGATCAAGTCATAGTATGAGTTTGCTCGGGACTAGCAAACGATAAGTTGGGGGGTGAGATCGGCACACTATTTTATAGTTTTGTGTGCCGATTTCATTCCCTTTTTATTCTAGTTATTTGCATTTTCATTTACATTTTAGTTCCTTTTTATGTTTTTATTTGTTTTGTAGTTTTCCATATTTTGTAGGTTATTTATTGATCCCCAGACGAGTCTGGAAGTCTTTGATATCATCCCGAGCCATGAGGTGAAGCTTGAGCATCAAATGTGGCCCCAAAGGCACCAATTACAGGAATAAGGGAACCCAAGAGAAACGAGCATAACTTTTGATGTGTAGCTCCGATTGCCAATTGTAATATAGCGTTGGAAAGCTATTGAGGAGAAGAAAAAAATGGTCATTCTGTGAAGAGGGACCTGTCCCTTGAAATGTGGGGACCGGTACCTCTTGTGCAGTTAGTTTTTGGTTGACTCGGTACCGGTCCCTTGAAAATGTGGGTACCGGTCCCTTTTTGTATTTTTGTAGAATTTGACCCTTATTAAGGGATTTTAGGTCTTTTTGGTTAGGGGGACTATATATACCAATGTTATATACATTTTTACATATATGGTAGTTTGTGTTAGGGTTCTAAGGAGGGGTGAGCCTCCCTCTCTTCCTCCCTCTTTGTTTTCTCTCTTCTTTCTTCATTTTCTTACACTTCCATGGAGTTTGGGCATGTGTCTCCTTCCTAAATGTTGTAAGACTCATCTCCCTCTCTTCATTTATGTTATTTTCTTTATGTGTTGTGTTTAATTAATTTCGTATTCAATTTCATGTATTGTGTTATTGAGTTTTATTTCAATTCTATGCTTGTGTGTAGTGTAATAGGGGAGTAACCCTGTTGGATTGGCCATGGGGTGACTAGCACCCTGACCTTAGATCGTGTTCGATTGATTCGAAATTGGGCTAAAAATGTAGTGGCCCAGGGTGTAGGATGTTCATACCTAGGGTCTTTGCCGAGCGATGTTAATCTATTTGATGCGTCGTTGACATAAGATGGCAGGACGCATACTTATAGCGATGTCTCGCTAGGCGTTCGATAAAATGCCTAAGTGAGCGAATTAACCTCGAAACCACCCAATTGCTATAGAATTGATGTCTCGAGATTTCATAGGGATTAGGGGAATGTAGTTCTCACCTCGGGTCTAACCAAGAATTGTCGACCTATTTGATGGGTCGTCGACATAAGATGGCATGGCTTATGCTTGTAGCATGTCACCCGATGAGTGTAAGTCAGCCTAGAAAACTAAATTCTAATCCCCGTATTATCTCTTGACCCGTGACTTGTGCTTGAGAGTCAAACATCCCGTGGGAGGTCCTATGCCGTGATCCCTCCTTCGTATCGTCATGGATATTGGAGTAGTCATTCATTGGCCTAGGTTAGGTGTTAGAACCCCCATTGCAATTCCACTTAGTTTAACTTGTTTTCTTATTTTCTTTTTACGCATTAGTTTTATTAACTTTTTAAAGAAGAAACAAAATGCTAGCATCCTATCGCCTCTACCCGCAAAACCAAACTTCTTCTCTTAGTGAATTCTTTAGACTCTGACATTTCCTTGTGGTCTGACCTCGGACTTGCCGCTCTACTAGTTAGAGTAGTATTTATCGTGTTTATAGATTTCTAATGCTTGGCATAGGCTTTTCCACAAATCAACGACCGGAAAACTCCTATCATCAATATACAAACAACAAATGAATATCACACATTCATAATTCCACAATGTATCAATCCATGCTGTCACGCCCCGGATTTTCAAACTATGTTTTTTGAATTACTTTATAAATGGGGAAACAAGCATGGCTCATCACAATTTAAGACAAGTCTAAATACCGAACACATCCCATCCCAAACTTACATAAAATCCGAGTGTGAATGCGGAAAGTAAACATAAAGAAATAAAGTCCAAGAAGTCCAACACATAGAACCGAAAGAGTGAGAGAAGTCTAGTTAAGTTATTACAAAATTGCTACTTCTATTACAACCCCAACGGGCTAACTCAAAGAAAGGAAAATGCAAGAATCTTCCAAAATGACATCAAATCTCCCAAATGATCAAGGAGCTTCAAGATCCTCCAAGATGGGTTTCTTACCTGCAGAACCTTTTAAAAAAAGAGCGTGTCACGCTAGAGTAGGAAATATCTATAGTGAACAATGCTACTAATTAACTCGACTCGTGTGTGCCAGGAACGTAAACCGTAATACATATCAAACATGAGTGAGCTACTAAATGCATGGCAATTGATCCCACTAAAGCGAAGTGAAGTACTAATCCAACACAAGCAAATAAGACATGAGGGACCGCAAGGCAAGGGTCAATACAAGGATATATTCCATAGCACATGATGTGATATAAGGCTTCCTGAACACCCAAGCAAGAGTTCACAAAGATAGATAGAATGAAACAAGGAACATCTAGTCAAGTGTCCTCATTAGGTGACAGCACGAGTATGATGAGCAACTAAGCAAGAGTTCATTTATTAATCGCATAAGTTCCCTTTTTGTACCATAGTAGAATTGTGTTATTCACGTTTCTTTTTCTTGTCGCATAGTATAGCGTAATCCGGAAAGTCCTAGACTAGGCATTTCCAATATGTGCAAGGTCCAAAGCCCCTAGGCAAGGCGCTTAATGTTTTATCGTGTCATTGGAGTTCTGAAAAAGGCATCCAGTTCGTATTGGTGACATTGGATAGAACAAGGTCAGTTAGGAGCTCGTCAACTCACTAACCAATCCTAACCGGTCTTCCCCGATAGCGTCGGGAGGGCTCACGTTACCCCCATCGTGCACGATGTCGTGGGTGGAGCGACCACCCCGGGACCCGCAAGACAAGGGCGCCCCACATAAAATATCCAATCTTCATATCCTAGTCACCGTGTCCGGTAGTCCCTGAACAAGGCACTATCCCATTATAGCCATTAATGTATCGCGCGTAGTCGACTTAGTTTAATCATCTAAGTGTGTCAAGGACTTGTGAATATTACTCGCGCGCATAATTTTCATTACACTAACCATTTGTTCCAAAATCGTCCAACAATGATCACGGGTACACAATTTGGTGTAGGGAACATTAATTTAACCATTGGAAATCAATTG
>NMUG010012653.1:0-10305 GCA_002855965.1 Monotropa hypopitys
TATTGCTTCAATGACACCTTTCCAGATTTTCTGGATAGATATTACCCTCATGATGATATTCCCCTTCCTCTGGATCGTTCTACAGCAAGTTGGGCCCCTGATTGGGAGAATTATTCCAAGTCAAAACCCTTTAAAGTATGAGTCACGTCCCTTTTAGAATATGATAACTGGTTGATTAGGCTTGAAAAAGTGAAAGGGGATGTTTGGAAAAAGGCTGGAATTTATCATGCCATACTCTTGAGTCGCGATATGCCATCCCCCAACACTGCTCTACTCAGTGCTCTTGCCTTTTTCTGGTCCTCCTGCACAAATGTCTTCCATCTGCCTTGTGGCCTTATAACGCCTACCCTTCAGGATGTTGCCTTCATAACCAGACTGTGCCCCCATGGTATTGAGGCTAATGATGCTCTAGAACCTCCTAAAGTAAGCTTTGAATATCCCAAAAAGAAAGATATTACCTTTAAGTACTTTCTGGAGCAGAATGTTGTAGCAAATGCTAAAGTTGAAGTATCTAAAATGGAACATATTGATTTTTTAATCTACTGGCTGAACAAGTTTATCTTCTGTAGTAGCCCTTTGAAAATTACCAGATACTACACTGATTTGGCCAAAGCCCTCTCTGTTGGTCAAGATATTGCTCTGGCCCCGATTTTTCTTGCTCACTTCTATCGATGTATGAAGGAATTGGTGGATCATAAGATTTCTGCTTGTACCGGACCCTTATGGATTCTACAATTCTGGGCTTGGTCATATTTTTCCAGCTTAGCACCTGAAGAGACGCCTGAACAAAAGCAACAAAAGAAATCTGGGAATATATCCTTCTGTGGCATGTATTTAAAATCTCTTTCTCCTAGGGAACATTTATTTGATGAATGTTTCAAATATTTCTACTGCTTTACTGAAGATCCCCGTTCAGATTTCTGAATACCCTTTAGCAGAAATTCTTCTTGCCCTGATTAGCTTAAAACTCCTACAGAAGAATTATCACTGGAAGATCCAGTTCAGAGAGAAGTATGGGTTAGTTTCTTGGCAGCTTGGGATCCTCTCTATGGGATGGGTTCTAATGGACCCAACAACAAATATGGAGTTGAGTATTACAACCCAACTCAATGTGCTAGACAATTTGGGCTGGCTCAATTCATCCCTATCCCTCCATATCAAACCATTAATTCTACCATCAGTGAGAGGATGTTACTGACCCTAGATGAAACAAAGCATCTCATGGAGAAGAATGTGACCATAATTTCTGCACGATTCAAGCTTGTTCTTTTCTACGAACTTCCTCTGACTACTCTGGCTTTTGACACATAGTGGAAGAAAACTTACTTCAGTCAAGTTTCTGAGTCAATGGAATTATTACTGAGAAGGATTTCTCCTTTAGCTGTACTAGTGGCAGTCCCAATACTCAAAGAAGTCAAACAGGAGCATCTGGCCAAGAAGGCAAAGGCCAAGTCCAAAACTATTTCACAAAAGAAAGGTACGTCTTCCTATGCTGAATATATCGATCTATTCTTAGTTTTGAGACCTTCTTTAAATGCAAATGGGATCCTCGTAAACCAGAGGTAATGGAAGAGGCTAGGAGAAATAGAATGATTGAAATTGAAACTAGGAAGAGAGATTTAGCTGTCGCTGCCTGGTAGAAAATATACCAATCCACTCCTCATGTACATGACATACCTTCTCTTGAAGAATTAAAGAAACCTTTCGGAAAACCCATTCCCCCAACTCCTGATACCTCATTTGCTATTGCTAATACATTAGCATATGAAGGTATATATGAGCTTTATCCAGAACATAAAAGGGTCACAATCATTAAGACCGATGCCCCCCATGGGAGATAGAAGATTTTTATAAGCGTGGGATAATCAGGGTTATAGATTCTACTGAAAAAGGTTAGAAACTGTTCAAATAACTTCATATTCTTTTGCCGGGGATATTTTTTTATTGACTGATGCCTCTTCTTTCTAGATGCTATTCCCATAGTAGATTCTTCTGACCCAGAAGAGGATGATGATGAGGATGATGGGACAGAAGAAGAAGAAGAAGAAGAAAAGGAAAAGAAGGCAAAGAAAGTTCCAATCCGGAAAGCCAAAAGGGCTTTGGTAAAGGTATCCTTATCATTTCTACTTTCCTTGATCATTTATTACTTATAGTTGAATTTCTGTCCTTGTTAGAGCACATATTAGCGCCTCTCAAACTCCTCCTTTCTTCATTTCTGAATATTATTGATCATATTCTCCTTCCAGATTGTGGATACCAAAGGATCAAAAAGAAAAAGGTTGCAATACCAAGAGCAGTCTGATGAAACTGGGAGTAAAACCATTTCTCGTTCTGAGTTGGAGGTTTCTAAAAACATGGTTGGGCTCCCAAGCACTTTTGAAGCTGAAATTCCGTTAAAAGGGAGTGTCCCTTTAGTGGCAAAAGGATTGGCTGTTGGAAATCTACTAGGCATTCTATCACAAAGCTCTGCCATTCCTGTAAGTAATCATGGCGTGAAAGTATTAAGACATCTGTAAATCATTCCTGATGTAACCTTCTTTATTCCAAACTATCTCCAAAGGTTCTTGCATGGCTTCCCCAGTTCACTCTACGGCTGTCTCTAGTAAAGTCAAGTTGGATCCTAAAGAGCTTCTTAACCGTTTGAAGGAGAAACTGAAGAAAGGAAACGGCAACAGCCAAATATCCACTTCTGCCACATCTTCAGAGAGTATTCAGAAGGCTCCATCCACTGAAGAAATTTCTAAGGCTAAAGATGTGTTAAAAAGCTCTTGTAATCTTGATTTTGAAGTAATGATCCAGTCTGATGCTCTGGTCACTCTAGAAGCTGCTTTAGAAGTACTTACTTCTGCAGAAAATATCCCAGATGTTCCTCAAGATCAGTTGAAGCCCTTCAAACTGGCACTGCCCTCCCTTATCTAAGATTATCACAAGAATACCACAGAGATCCAGGAGATGAAAGGTAAACAATCTCACTTTGCAGGTTTGGGAAATGTGTTGACGTTGGCTATGGACAAGATGGAGGACTTGCAGAATCAAAAAGAACAAGAATCTGCTCTAAAGACCCAAGGCCTTGGGAAGATCAAGGAGATTCAGGCCAACATAGCCTTGTTGCAACAACAAATCATCCAACTTCGTACAGATGATGCTGATCATGATGTGAAATTGCAGAGAATTGTTCATGACGAAGAAGAAGTTGCTGCTGCTACTCAGCCTCTAGTGGAAGAGCATGATATCCTTAGTGTTGAGATGTATCAGGTAGAGGCACAGATTGACGCTTCAGTGACCAACTTGTCTGCTTGTATGGCCCATTGGAATCAATTCAAAGTTGACGTCTTGGAGAAGTTGTGAACTTCTCTTGTTTTATGACTTCTAATTTTTAGCATAGTGTTTGCTGAAGAACTTCTTAAGACTTTTAAATTTTCTATGAGGACTGCATAGGTGAATTTTTTTGGACCTGGTGAAACTTCATGGCTTTGTAATATAATTCCTAGTATCCATCATTTCCCACATAGTAGGATGCCATAATTTCAAAAACTTGATATTGATTGGATGTTTATGCATTTCACCGTCTAAATTATGGAGCATATACGTACCTCCCTTTAAGATCTGGGAAATTCGAAAAGGACCTTCCCAATTAGGGGACCATTTGTCAAATTTGGGGTTTTTTTTCTCGAATGGTAGGACTGCTTGCCAAACCAAATCTCCTTTAGCAAAGAATTTCTCCTTAACTTTTTTACTATATGCACGGGCGACTTTTTGCTTCTGAACTGCCAAATGATCTAAGGCAGATAGCCTTATCTCATCTAGGTCTTCTAACTCTATGAACATTGCCTAATTATATTCCTCATAATCCAGGCCATTTTAAAAAAGCAACCCTGGCTGACCTGATATTTACCTCCATCAAAAGAACAACATCATAACCATAGGTAAGAGCATAAGGTGTAATGCTAGTGGCTGTCTTTTTTGAAGTTCTGTATGCCCATAATGCGTCTGACAATGCTTCATGCCATATCCTTGGCTGATCCTCCACCATTCTGTTGATAATTCCTTTCAAAGTCTTGTTGCCATTTCCCTGGGCATAATAGGGTGTTGAGTGTGTCATTTCAATCCCAAACTGTTGCATGACCGCTTTAACTTTATCTCCAAAGAAAACAGATCCACTATCGGCAACTATATGTTGAGGGATACCAAAACGGTGGATAATCTTTTTTAAGCATAGTAATGATCTCCTCTTGTGAAACAGCAGTCATGGGTATAGCTTCAGCCCATTTGGTAAAGAAATCAGTGGCCACAATAATGTAAGTATGTCATTTAGAAGAAGGAGGAAAGATTTTACCAATTAAATCCATGGCCCATCCTCTGAATGACCAAGGCTTTATGACTGACTTAATTAGGGATGCTGGAATTCTTTGAACTGGTCCATGGGATTGACAAGGCTGGCATCCCTTGGCAAATTGGATACAATTTCTAAGGATGGATGGACAGTAATAACCATATCTCCTTAATAACCATCTCATTTTCCTTCCAGCTTGATGGGCTCCACAAATGCCTTCATGAACTTCTCCTATTACCTTTAGATCATCTCTAGGCCCCAAACATTTGAGTAGAAGATCGTCTTCCAAACTTTTCTTACAAAGCTCATTTTCTTTTAACACATACTGGATAGCCCTTTCTCTGATCTTCTTAGATGAAGGGAGGTTTGGATACTTGAGGAACGTTATAATTTCGCTCATCCAGTCTTCTTCTTCTTCCCCAATGTCAGAAGTGAAAACTTCCAAAGAAGTATTTCTTTTTATTACAGAAGGCAAGCTCCTTCTTCGAACGGTAATGGTTCTCCTATACCATCCTTGGGAAATCTTGATTCCAGTAGCGATCTGTGCCAGTTCATTTGCCTCTTGATTAAATCTTCTAGGGATATGAAGAAGACTGGCATCATCAAATTCGTCTAACAATTGTCTGGCTGCCATATAGTAAAGAGCTATTTCTTCACTATTACATCTGTAGATGCCCCCCAATTGGTTGATTACCAATTGAGAGTCCCCAATGACTCTTATGGTAGATGGATTTCCAATCCAATAATTATTCCTTCATACTCCGCTTGATTATTTGTACATTGAAAATCAAACTGAAAAGATAATTGAGTTTTAACTCCGGCAGGAGATATTATGAGGATTCTACAACCAGAAGATATGACTGTTTTTTACCCATCAAATAATAATTGCTAAGGAGTAAATGAAACGGTAAAAACGTCTAAGCCGACTTCTTCTTCATCAATGTCCAAACATGGATGATCTGCTAGAAAATCGGCCAATGCTTGTCCCTTTACTGCTTTTTGAGGAATGTATTGGAAGTAAAATTCCATCAATGCAAGTGACCATTTACCAATTCGGCCTCTAATGATGGGCCGAGAGAGTAAATATTTAATTAAATCAGTCTTGCAAACCAAATAAACCAACACATGCATCATATAGTGCCTAAGTTTTATTGCTGAAAAATATCAGGCTAAGCACAACTTTTCCACAGGAGAATATCTACGTTCTACAGCAGTCAACAATCTACTGAGATAGTACACTGCTTGCTCCTTGCCTTTTTCATTGTTTTGAGCTAATAGACTTCCAATAGAGGTTTCTGATGCTGAAATGTATAGCCGAAGAGGTTTCTTCTTGATTGGAGGCATAAGAATAGGGGGTTGAGTCAGATACCTCTTGATAGCTTCAAAGGCCTCCTGATGGCGAGTTTCCCATTTAAAAATTTTCTTCTCTCTTCAGCTTCAGGAGTTCAGAAAAAATGTGAACTTTCCCGGCCATATTAGAAATGAATATTCTAATGAAGTTAATGAGGCCGAGAAAACTCTGCAGCTCATGTTTGCAAGACGGGGGCTTAGCTTCAAGAATGGCCTTTGTTTTGTTCTGGGGTACTTCAATGCCCCTTTGATGAACCAAAAAACCAAGAAATTGCCTGCAGAGACTTTAAAGGCACATTTCAGGGGACTCATCTTAAGATTATTGGTCCTTAGACGCTTAAAACTAGCCTGCAGGTGTTCTAGATGCTCTTTGAACGAATCTGACTTGATCACCACATCATCTATGTTGATTTCTATGAAAAGGCCAAGCATATCATGGAACATGGAATTCATTGCCCGTTGATAAGTTGCCCCTGCATTTTTAAGCCCAAATGGCATAACAACACATTCAAAGGCTCCCAAAGCTCCTGGACATCTGAAGGCTGTCTTGTGGACATCCTCTCTTGCAATATATATTTGATTATATCCCGAATTACCATCCATGAATGATAGTACCTTATGTCTGGCTGCTCTATTAACTAGAACATCCGCAATAGGCATAGGATATTCATCTTTAGGAGAAGCCATGTTGAGATTGCGGAAATCAATACAAACTCGCACCTTTCCATTCTTTTTGATGACTGGAACAATGTTGGAAAGCCACTCCATGTATCTGGCTGGCCTTATAAATCCAACTCTTAGGAGATGTTCCAATTCTTCTTTAATCTGCAGATTTAATTCTTCTAACATTCGCCTAGGCGACTGTTTGAATGGCTTAAAACCTTCTTTGATAGGGACTCTGTGCTCCACAAAACATCTTCATAAGCCATGCATGTCCTCGTACTCCCAGGCAAAGCAATCCTTATATTTTCAAAGAAGATCAGCATAAGCACTCTTAACTATTCCTGGAAGGCGCTGACTTAAGTAAATAGGCTTTGGATGATCATCTGTGCCCAAGTTTATTTCTTCTAAAGGATCTTGCACATCTGCCTTCAGATCATCTAACTTTGCCAGTGGAGCTTCCAAATCTTCCAATTGGATAACATCGTCATAAGGTATAGAATTTGCCTCCAAGCATAATTCAGCTATTAAAACCGAATTATCTTCTGAATCCAATGATCTTAGATTTTCTTCTGTAATATGTACAATTAAGCGAGCTAAGGCAGCCTGTAAAGCTACCATCTTCTCAGTGGATGTTGGCGTCTGATTCATGGGAAAGAGCTTGAAGAAGTGGAGTGCTCGGCCTATTGATCTCTGTAAGGAGAGGACTGACCAACTATTTGTAGATGGCTTTGAGTTCGTTCACAGAAGATTGTGGTGACATAACAATTGCTGTAGGCTTGCCATATTTGTCGATTCCAGTAAACCTAACTAGGATGATCTCATTGTCATAGAGTTTGACATCTGCAAGATTAGAAGAAGCCAGAAAAGGCCTTTTGTCTGCCCAAATTACTTCTACATCATCACCATGCTAGAAGATCAAACATTGATAAAGATTAGAAGGGACAGCCATGCATACGTGTATCCAATCATGACCTAACAGTAAATTATAACTTGAACAAGCATTAACCACAAAGAAAGGGGTGGTTAGAATTTTTGTTCCTACTTGTAAATTCATAATAATTATACCTTGGGCTGTGGTAGTGCCTCCAGCAAAATCAGAAATGCTGGCGCTAGAAGGTAACAGATCTTGATCTCCTTTGCCCAATTTGATGAGCATGAAACGGGGCATGAGATTAGCAGCAGATCCACGATTAACAGGAATTCCATCCAGATGACCCTGAATATAGAGTGGACAAAGATGCTGGGTCACCATTGGATCTGGTTTTTCTAAAATGACACTTGCCAGGGGCATGGACGGTATGTAGTAGGTCCATCTTTAAGAACCACAATAGATGGAATATGAGCTTCAGGAACATCTGAGGAAGATGCTTCCAACACTAGAACAACAGCAACAGGATTGATGGAGCTGATCTCTGGGGTATCGCCTGAAGCTTCCACATTGCCAATCATAGAAGATGGCTGTCCTTCTTTGGCCATGAAAGAGGTGGGAAGAACAAATACAATATTACATGACAGTTTGGCCAAAGAGGATGTAAATTTTGTGATAGGGGTCTCGTCCTGTACCACCAATATAGCATATGAAGAATGAACGTTGACAGAACGAGGTTTTGTTAAGATATCCTTCCATGCTGGCTTCCATGCTCTGGAAATCTTAGTAGAAGAGGATTCCCCCTTACTAAAAGTAGATTTTTGAACTGGATGATATTCCATGTGAGATTTCTTCTTTTTATTCTAAAGTGCAGGGTAATGCCTTGGGTGAATAGGTGGAGGGGTAGGCATCCCTTGTGCAAATCTCTCAGCCTGCCGAATCCTTTGTCGTCTTCGTTTTTGAGATTTTGTTAAAGGATTTTCAGGCTATGGGAATTTGGGATGTCTAACTTTTAACCAAATATTAGGAGGAACAGATCCAGGTGGTTTGACCATCTTAGGCCTGTTCTCTCGTGGTGCTGTGATGACCAAAGATGACATCTGTCTCTGAACTTCAGGGATGGCAGGTTGTAAATGGCTGAACACCGAAGCATGTTTCTGCTGAGAATGTCTAGGAGAAGGTGATAGAGGTTCTTCCCTTGGGTGCTTAACCACCATGCTCTGTAAGCGCCTTGGTTTCTCAGGTCTTCCACATTCACAACAATGATGGACAGATGACTTCTTCGGCATAGAAGAAGATCCTCTACGATTTCTAATGACTTCTTGATCCCACCATACAAGAGAATGTTGATTCCTAGGAGAATCATCATAATCACTGACAATCTGCTTTCCCCTGGCCGCTCGTGAAGGAGCTCCTAGAGAATTTTTCAGTTTTAGGGTAGTCCTAGGGGCATCTCTCATGTCTACCTGAACCATATTGGCACCAAAGTCAACAGGAAATGGATCCTTATCCACCGCCATTTCTTTTTTTTTTGCAACTTCAGGGAATTTAAAATCCCCTTTGTCAATCCTGTCTTAAATTGCATTCCTGAAGATGATACAATTGACAGTGGTGTGGTTCCAAGAATTATGATATTTGCAATACTCCTTGCCTTTGATTTCAGCAGAAGATGGAATCTTGTGACCAACAGAAAAGCGTAGGAGTTTGTCAGCCATGAGTTAGTCAAAGATTTCTTCTGCTTTTGTGATGTCAAAGGTGTATGCCCTAGTTGTTTTAGGTGAAGCCATGGATCCTTGAGCTTTAGTGGGCTCCACTTTGGCAAACGCTTTACAAGCGTATGGCTTTCAATTGACAATTTCTGCAACTGCCACTTCTGGATTATCGTCTGTCTCAGCAATAGCCACTTGATAATTGGGGTCCCTATAATAGGTTCCCTTAGAAGCATTGTGGCGATCCAAATCTTCTATTAATAATTATTCATAATGAGTGGCCCTTGCAGCCAACTCAAACAAATCTCTGAAAGCTACATCAACAAATTTCTTTTGTAGCTCCAGGCATAGGCCATTTTGGGCTAGACGCATATACTCAGTCTCCGGTAAAACTACTTTGCACTTAAAGCGAGCAGTTTTGAACCGAGTTATATATGTCTCAGCAGGTTCTCCAGGCATTTGGTAAAGCCTAGATATATCTGCTAGAGTGACCTCCTGTTCAGTTCTGTAGAATTGTTTGTACAACAATTCTTCTAATTGGGTCCATGATTGGACCGAATTAGTAGGGAGATTTATATACCATGTGAAAGCAGTTGCAGTAAGAGAATT
Organism: Monotropa hypopitys; assembly: GCA_002855965.1. Classification (NCBI taxonomy): domain Eukaryota; kingdom Viridiplantae; phylum Streptophyta; class Magnoliopsida; order Ericales; family Ericaceae; genus Monotropa; species Monotropa hypopitys. Next base: position 9,533 of record NMUG010012653.1, read on the forward strand.
AGGGAATAACCTCATTTTAAGAAATTCATTACTCGTTGCTTCTCCACACTGAACAGAAAAATGCACCACATGCTCCACTGTTGACTTTGTGTCTTCCCCTAAAAATTGAGAGAAGTCTGGAACCTTGTATCCCTTAAGAAATTCTACTCGGTCAATAGCCTCATTATAAGGTTTTTTGTAGATAGGCCTTCCAAATTTCTGCAAAGCAGGTCCGAATTGGTCTTGAACATACTCAATGACCTGTTATTTGCTAAGAAGGGTGGGATTGCGAGGAGTATGAGATGGAAGTATCCCCTCAGAAGATATAACATTAGAGGTGGAAGCAAAGAGAGGATTGGGATCTTTCCATCTTCCTGCGCCAGGGTGAGAAGATGCCCCCATTTTCAATTTGCCACCTACATGGATATCCTTCTGCTCACCTGTATGGTTAAACTGGGAAGAGGAAGAAGATGCCTGGTAAGGGGGTAAGATGACATACTGGCGACCAGCTATCTTGAGTTGATCATTGTTGGTGCCATAGCCAACCACCACAGAAGTGACTGGAGTTAGTTTTTCATTAAGAAGAACTATCATATCTTTGATGGATTTGGTGAGATCTATTTGTGACTCCTTGATTTCCTTCAAAGGCCCAACAATGGAATCAGTGAGTCCTTGGGATAACTCAGCATTTGTCTCTAGAATCATGTCTCTCATGAGAACTGCAACTTCTTGTAAATCTTCTTGTGAAGCTGCAACAGATTGGACTTCTGGGGCTTCGAGTGAATCTTCACTCG
>NMUG010012654.1:0-10305 GCA_002855965.1 Monotropa hypopitys
GTATTTATCCATAGTTCATCAATTTGGCACAAATCCTAAAATCCCTAAAAATCAAGTACATTCCGTATTTGTATATTTTATTCATCCTTTATGATAAATCCCGGAATTCCTACAGATCAAGTACATTTTGTATTTATCCAAGTGTCGTTGTAATATTGATAGGGCAAGGTTGGTCTAGTAGCTCGTCAACACACTAGCCAATCCTAATCCGTCTTCCCCAAAGGCCGTTGAGAGGGTTCACGTAGCCCCTATTGTGCACAATGTCGTGGGTGGAGCGACCACCCCGGGAATCCCTAAAACTCAAGTACATTCCCGCATAAGAACATATCAATCCCCGTATCGTTGTTACAAATATCATCTTGGGAATCCCTAAAGATCAAGTACATTCCCGGATCGTCATCACAAGTTTACTATGTCGGGAATCCCTAAAGATCAAGTACATTCCCGCATAGAAACAATCCAATATTATCTGTGGTCATCAATTACATTCATGAGTCATCGTTTCTTTTATCAATGTTACGAAACCTAACCAAGGCTTATAGACCATTTTCTTCCAATATTCCTTCATTGTATAAGTTCATTTATTCATATAATATCTCCCAGCAATCACTAGTAATCCAACAAGTGTGTCGTCGTTCCCATTTTCATTTCATAATTTTCATGTGATGAATTCAAGATTGAGTACGAGTGGCCCTCGTAGGGCACATCCTTAATATTGGAAGTTCATTTAATACCTTAAACATGTTAAGTTTCACACAATCCAAACTCACCCTTGAAGCCAAGGGGGGACAATCCACCAATTTCATGTGTCTCCAACGATCGCATAAGTCCTCAAAACATTCAACCGTCAAGTCACTACGTTATCTAAGGGAAACAAGCACAACCTAAGTCGCTCACAACATCGTCGGTGTCGTACCTAGACTATCCTAGGTCGCAAGTGTAAAATACATGGAAAACGACGATATAAAAAAACTCTTATGTACACACACATGCACACACTCAATAGGAGTTAGGAAGTTTACCCACCGGAGTCACCAAAGCACTAAGTTCGCCGCGAAATGCCAAAACAGTCGCGAGCCACAGCACCGACTGGACGAACATCACCACAAGTCCGCAAGCCAATCAAAATAATACAGTCAAACATTTGCTGTCACAATCGTCCCTGCACGTACAACTAGGTATAACTAAACAGGTGCTTACAAACGTACAGACTCGTATATATATACAGGCTCGCGTATAGGAATTGAATATATATATATTGTATACCTCATGGAGTCGATTCGAAACGCCTTTGCCGCGAACCGCGAACTCGAGCACGGACCACCGAGCCACCACGCCGCCGCGCGAACACCAACCGAATACCAACCACCGCAGCTGTGCTACCACAGCTCCTCCTTGCACAAAGGACCGCCAACACTGCTGTTCACACACTTGCGACCACCTATCGCCGCCTCACCTGAACCACCTGCGCACCAGCCGTGCGCACCGCTACCTCCAACCCACAGGCGCCACCCGCTGCCGCCACACACACATCCCACCAGCACCTCGCCACCGTTCCCCCACTTGCGCAGCACCACCGCGCGCGCCACACCACTAGCAGCCATCTCCCCTTTCTCCTCCTCTTCCGAACTCTGCGCAGCCTCCAGCCACCCGCGCCACCAGCCCGCGCTGCTGCCCTCTTCTCCGACCACCAGCCGCCCTCCACTCTCTCCCTCTTTCTCTCTCGGAAGCCATGGACGGGGGGGTAATAAATCGGGGGCTGGGGGATTTCCATGGGAGGGGGAGGCGTTGAAGGAAAAAAAAAAGAAACGGGTTGGGGTTTTTGAGGGGGACAACAGGGATAGGGTTTAGGAATTATTTTCTCTCCCTTTTTTGTATTATATATATCATTATTATTATTGTAATTATTTTCTTTTCTTTTCTCTTATTATAATTAATAATAATAATAATAACACTATTATTATTAAACACCCAAAAGATTAATTTGGATTCCCCCTTTTTTTGATAACAACAAATTTAATTAGATGGGTCCACCGAAAATTAGGTCGTTACAGCGATAGTCATTTCCTCATCATCCAATTCAACGATTGAAAATATGCAGGACACAATTCGTGTAGCTTATTCCGGTGAAAAAATGTCAAACTGGTCTGTTGAACCAGCTCAGAGATCTTGCAAGTTTTGGTAACTTGCCGAAAAAATATATACTAAAAGCTTATTTGCTGAATATTGTTCTTTTGAACTTTTGTCTTTGGAATATGAATGTCTGATTTCCTCTTGTAAGAATTTTCTTTCTAGCCTTTTATGAACTATTCAATAAAGCATTTGTATATTCTGTCCATTTATCTCTCTCTGCTAAGGAAAAGAACTAAAATTTTAATTAAAATCTTTTTCAGGAACTCGAAAAGTTGTCCTTTCCAAAAACTCTTAGCACATAAAGAATACAATTTCGACACTAAATTAGACTATGACTTAATGGGAATCGAAATTGACATTTGTATGGGGGATGAGGTCCTACAGAAAATCCAAGAAATGGTGGGAAGACACGAAAATCAAAAGATCCCAAATGTCGAGGAACTAGAAAGCATTAATCTGGGAACTAAAGAGACACCACATGAAGTAAAGATCGGAGCTCATTTGGATAAACACCAAAAAATTTAATTCATCGAAATACTCAAAGCATACAAAGATGTATTCGCCTAGTCTTATAAAGACATGTCGGGACTAAATACATCAATTGGGGAACATAAACTTCCAATCGACTCGACTATAAATCCAATCAAACAAAAGCTAAGATGACTTCGGCCTGAATAGAGTTTAAAAATCAAAGAAGAAGTCATCAAACAGTTCAATGCAGGCTTCTTGCGAGTGGTCGATTATCCAGAGTGGTTAGCAAATATAGTCCTGGTACCCAAAAAAGATGAAAAAGTTCATATGTATATAGATTACCGAGATCTAAACAAGGCCATCCCAAAAGATGATTTTCCTCTTCCACACATCGACATTATAGTCGACAATATTGCTGGTCACGAGATGTTTTCATTCATGGATAGATTTTTGAATTATAATCAAATTCAAGTGGCATTAGAAGATCAAGATAAAATATCATTTCTTACGTCATGGGGAGTATTCTACTATCAAGTGATGCCATTTGGGTTAAAGAATGCTGGTGCGGCTTATCAAAAGGCTATGGTTACACTTTTCCACGATATTATGCATAATGAAGTGGAAATATATATGGATGACATGATTGTCAAATCTCATCAATGAGGGGAATCTCATTAGTGTAAGCCGAGTATTCGAACGTTTGCAGAAGTATCAACTAAAAATGAATCCAGCTAAATGCACTTTGGGAGTAACATCCAGCAAATTGCTAGGATTCATAGTTAGTAAAAGGGGCATCGAAATTGACCCTATAAAAATCCAAGTCATCCAAAAAATGCGAAAACCTAGGGGAATCAAAGAAGTCCGATCTTTTCTGAAAAAACTAAATTTCATAAGTCGGTTTATATCCCAAATGATGCAAGTTTGCGATCCTATTTACCTATTATTGCAGAACAATGAATCTCAAGAATGGACGGATGATTGACAAGAAGCCTTCGAGAAAATTTAAAAATCTCTGCTTAACCCTCCGATCTTACTTTCGCCAAGGCCGGATAAGCTTCTCTTCATGTATCTCATTGTGCTTGACAATTCCATTGGATGTATACTAGGGCAGCATTCTGAAGATGAGCGCAAAGAGTAGGCAATTTATTATTTGAGCAAAAAGTTTTTGGCATATTAGAATAATTATTCGACATTGGAAAAGACTTGTTGTTCTTTGGCTTGGGTGACCCATCGATTCATACATTATGTGATTCATCATACAACTTATCTAATCTCTAGAATGGATCTTTTAAAATTTCTGTTTGAAAATCCTACCCTTTCTAGTCGGATAGCAAGACGGCACACAATTTTTTCAGAATTTGACCTCATCTTTTCTACACAGAAATTAGTTAAAGGAAGTGTTTTTGCAGAATATCTTGCAGAACATCCTTTAGAAGATGGGTAGCCGATGGATCCATTATTCCCTGATGAAAAAATATTTTTCTCTCAAATAGATGAGAAAGATATTTTGCCAAGATGGAAGCTATTTTTCGATGGTGCTTACAACTTCAAAGGAGCTGGGATCGGGATAGTTTAGGTATCAATCGAGAGAATTCATTTTCCAGCTATAGCTAAGCTTATATTCGGAGAGGAATCTATCATTAATAACAACATGGAAGAATATGAGACATGCATTCTAGGGTTGTGAATGTCTCTTGAGTATGAAATCATTGAAATAGCAGTATATGGAGATTTAGATTTGATTATTCAGCAGAGCAATGAATATTCTGGACCAAAGATCTCAAGTTGATTCCTTATCATCAAAAGGTTAAGGAATTATGAGAAAAATCCAAGGAAATTAGCTTTCTTTATATTCTGCTAACAGAAAATTCATTTACAGATGCTTTGGCTATGCTTGCTGCTGCTATTCATTTTTTTAGATGAAGAAAATATTCCTGCTATCCAAATTGAGCTTAGAGACTCACCTGCATATTGTACATTGATTTCAGAAGAAAAAGATAGCTAACCTTGGTATAGTCATATAAAGTGATTCATGCAAACCGGGATATTTACTAGAGGAGACATTCAAAACGATCAGCTTACAATTAGATGAACTCAAATTTTCTTGTGCGGCGAGGTCCTATTCAAAAGATCAATGCATAGGCCATTGTGGTGTGTAGATGTTACTGCAGCTAATGAATTAATGGTAGAAGTGCATGAAGGAGCTTGCGGGACACACATGAGTGGACACACCTTAACTCGAAAAATCCTCTGCACATTATATTTTTGGATGACGATGGAAGCAGATTGCATCAAATATGTAAAAGAATGTCATAAATGTTAGATTCATGGAGATGTTCTACGTGTGCCGCCCCAAAAGAAGCAAGTTATGGTCTCACCATGGCCTTTGTCAACCTGGGGCATTGATGTAAGCGGAACTATTCATACTAAAGCATTCAATGGCCATCAGTTCATCTCGGTGGCCATTGATTACTTCACTACATGGGTAGAAGCTGCTAGCTTTTTACACGTAATAGAAAGGGTTATCACGCGAATCATCAGAAACAATATCATTTGTCGCTATGGTGCGCCAGGAACTTTAGCGAGTGATAATACCAAAAATCTCAACAGCTCTTTGATAAAGAAATTGTGTGAGCAATTTGGTATCAATCATAAGAATTCAACTGTCTATCGCCCACAGATGAATGAAGTAGTGGAATCAGCCAACAAGAATATCAAGAGAATCATTCGAAAAATGATGGATACCCACCGTGATTGGCATAACAAGTTGTCATATGCTCTCATGGCATATCGCACGACTACTCGAACTCCAAATAGGGAAATACCATATTCCCTCGTATATGGATGTGAAACTTTTCTCCAACTGTAAATTCAAATTCTATCATTGAGAATTATGATGGAAGATACAATGGAGAATTCAGAATGGGTGAAAGCTCGCTATGATCAATTGTGCCTTGTTGATGAAAAACAATTAGTAGCTATTTATCATTCTTAATGTTATCAAAGTAGAATTTCCAAAAGTTTCAATAAACTTGTGTGTGCGAGAGTCTTTCAAGAAGGTGATTTGGTGCTAAAAAGAATTTCACCCATACAAAAAGAAGCCAAAGGGATGTATGATCCAAATTATCAAGGCCCATTTGTTATTTCTAAAGTATTATCTGGTGGTGCAGTGATATTGTCAGAAATGGATGGTCAAGAGTTTCCACAACCACTCAATACAGATGTACTGAAATGCTACTACACCTGATCTGATAGCAATTTGTAAAGAAAATTTTGATCATAATTTCATTTTGGTAAAAATATTTTATTCGTGTCATGATATTCTAACAAATTTGAGAAAAAACTATTTTACTCCTTATTTTCTATCCCAACATATCTTTTATTCTTTGTTAAAGACGGTCAAAAAATTAAGAATCATCATCAAAATATATGATGATCATTAAAGACTGTCATCTCCTCTATGTTAATAATAAGAGGATGATTCAAAAGAAATCATCTTTTTCTGTCTAGTTCTCCCATTTTCTTTTCCCAAAAATTGCAATACAAGCTCAAGATTATTGGAATTATGATAAAGGAAAATTTGTTTGGCTAAAATGAGAAAAATGATCATCTCAAAAAAAATTGTAAAAAAATCCGGCATAGTCAAAATCTGAAAAGGGGCTACGACAAAATAGATAAATCCGGCATAGTCAAAACCTAAAAAGAGGCTATGACAAAAAATGAAAAAGTCCAGCATGGTCAAAACCTGAAACGGAGCGATGAAAAAAACAAAACAGGGAAAATAAAAAAATCTGGTATAGTCAAAACTTGAAAAGGGGTTATAGCAAAAAGAGGAAAACTCAGCATGGTCAAAACCTGAAAGGGGACCGTGGAAAAAATGAGAAAAACAACATCGGGAATAGTAAAAAACTATGGTAAAATAGATGTAAAAATATAATAATGTCAGCACCGACTGAATCAGAAAATGGAAATGATGAAGCAGAAAGGGAAATTCCAGGCAGGGGGAAATAAAGTGACGAAAACATGTGTAGCTTATAGCAATCAAAATTGGTTTTTAGCTGTTGTGCAATGAAAATTAGATTTCTCCGAGGGGTCATATTTAAGATGGTGAAGTTTTTGTTCAACTTGTGCTAAGATTGAAGAGTCAATTGGAAAGAAAGTATAAGTAAGGGTTTTCATCCTCCAGTCAATAAGTGAGTATATATATATATATATATTGATTGGTTGTAATAAATTTGTTTTTTATATAGATGTTCAATTTTCTTAGCAGAGAAATTTAAATATTTCTGAATATAATATTACTTATTTAATAATTATGCAAGATTTGGAAAGTTGTTCATACAGGAAAATCCAAATACTAATATTCCAATGGATGAAAGTGAAAAAATACAATATGAACAAGGATGCAGACAAAGGAAAGAAAACTCAAGGTAGGCTCCTCCTATTCAGAAGATCATCCAATAGATGCAGTAAAGCCTGACAAATCTCTCAACAACGAATAATCATCGTATCTGTGCTCTGAACACCAGATATGTTAGTGTCAACCAAGTTGCGAAACATGCTAAAGAGAGTCTGGAGCTGAATCGTATCTGGATATCCTCTCGAAAAGAGATGGCTAAGGAAAGAAAAGCTCGATCGTAAGCTTTCAATATCCCAGTGATAAATACCTCTTTCAATGACCAAATCTCGTCGAGCATCGTACAGAAGTGTCTGTAAACTCTTGACCTTAGTGGCAAGGTTAGCATGGGAGGAAGTCAGAGTGCTAAGCTCCTCATGCAATGAATCTCTATGAAGACCCAGATCATCAATTTGATTTCATGATTCTTCTAAATAATGCACAGAATGTGCCAGTTCATGATGCAATCTAGCTACCTCCTCAAGTTGAATTTCATGTTGGTGGGTAGTTTGCCTCAATGTATCCTCCATTTTAGCAAAAGAGCTAGTAGATCTAGCAGATGCTCTAGCATCCTCAAGATCTCATTCTAAGAAGCTTATAATAGTCTCTAAATCTGAAAGTTGTTGGGTCACATGATCTAGATCTCTACAGAGTGAATATATTTCCTCTGTAATGGAAGAAACACGGTGGATGGCATTATCTGTTTCTTAGGATACCTGGATATGCTATGAAAAAGAAGTGATCATGTGAAGTGTATAGCCAGAAATCTACGTTGCTAAGTGAGGTATCCATTCATACAAGGGAATAGGCTGAAGCACGTAGGATTAGCAGGAAAAATATTGGCCTCTTGAATAATCTCAATTTGTATCCAATCAAAATATGAATCTGATACACCTAGGATATAGAAACTCTGAGCAGAGGTAATCCTCACCCGTTTTCTCCACATTACAGAAGCCCTTGTAACCAAAGTATGCACCAAGTTGTGTGAAAATTTAAAATAGTACCTATTACTGGGAGATATTGAGGAGGAAGGAGGAATATCTTGATGAAGCCCAAATTGTCTTACTACTCCACAACCAAAGTAAGGGACTACTCTATGAAGACCCTTCAATGGAAAAACAATAATCCCAAGCCATGAATAGTCACATCAAAATCCCTAGCACCGAAAACACTGATATTCTATACAATGGTCAGGTGTGATGCTATCAAATGTTTGGATCCACACTGGAGAATCGTTTGTAATCCCTGCTGATCATCAACGAGAAAATATAAAGGAATTTCTGGAAACCATCAAATATGGAAAGAATGACTGCGAAATAAATGGGCCACAATCCAAACAAAAAGAAGCTCAACCCCTCCAGAAACCTGAGAGTCATGAGTAAAAAAGTAGAGTCAAGCCTAAAAAAGTCTCTGCTATCATCGTTGGAATTATTGAGTGTCAGTCGATTATTGCATTGATGTAAAAAGCAACACTTAAATCCAACAATCTATCACTGTGAGGAAAGAATAAACTAGTTAAAAGAACAAAAGCATATGCATAAAGATGCTAGCGAGAACTTGCCTCATTGTCAGTTAGACGTGAAAAACTTGGAGGCTCTAGATCATAATATGTCATATCCCCAAAGAAATCCCAAATAAAATCTGGCCGAATAGTGGGAATCCCACTAATCTCATTGATAGAAACCTAGAGGGAAGAGGGGTGAATAGGTCTTTTGATTTTTAGGCCTTTTTTAAAAAAAAATTAAATGTAAACACAAACAAGCAGATTAATTAGTTATATCAGATGAGTAGTGAAGTGAAACTGGAGAGACAATAGTGAGAGAGAGTTGTATATAGAGACTTTTATAGTGGTTCAGCAATTGCTTAGTCTATTCTTTGGTGTGATTCCTTTTGTGAGCACACTAGTATCCACTATGTAATCACCGTTACAACAAAAGAGATAAACGCAAATCTCTCTTCCTAACCTAACCCCTGTAGACTAAGGTAATCTCTCTCGATAGGATAAACGCAAATCCTATCATCCTAGCCATACAGTCTAGGGAACGCTCACCTCAGCTACATGTAGAGCCCGACTATACTACACGCAGAGCATAAATTTTCTCCCCATGGGATAAATGCAAATTCTGACTATATTATATGCAAAGTATAGATTTTGCAGAATACATGCAGACCCTGACTGTACTACACTCATAACATATATTTTCCTAAACTGCTCACTAATAAAACAAAGATGAATACTTAGTGCCTATATACACTAAGAACTCTACCCGAGAGCTATAAGCTCTTTCCCAACTGAAAGACTATATAGTGGATATAAGTTCAATTCTCACTGGGGTAGGTTATTGTGCTTATACTATAGTGTAAGAAAAAATAAGAAAACTAAGTGATGTGGTACAATGAAAACCACACCCCTTGTCAAAATCACTCTCAATGGTAAAATCAATAATGCTCAGGAGAGTGCACGCAAGTAGTATGGTGAAGTACTCTCGGACTCTATAAATATTGGATGATGAAGCTCAAGAGTCGTAGGTAGATACTTATGTAGAAGTATCTCCTAATCGCTCAATTTTCCAAGTCCTATCTAATACAGAATATAACTAAAAGCCTACTACAAGATAGGTTCTAAGAAAAATGAAAGCGTAAGGCAAATGAGACTCTAATACAAAATATCTTGGCCCCAAATATGATACTGATGAAGATCCTAGCTCAAGCTTGAACTTTTCAAGCTATCCTCCTGGTAATGATTTGATCCGGTGAAATCCCAAGGTAGGATGCAGTGGATCCTTAGTTAATCCTGTTTCTTAACTGTGGATGTAACAACTCATTAAACATAATGCGTGGTAGTAAAAAACACAACAATGAAGCTTATACAATTTCAATAACCCTTAAGTAAGATATGCCAAACTGTAATCTCAAGGGATTCTAATTTTACCACATGCAAAAGTCCAAACTATAAATATCGTGACTGCCAAAAATAATATCTCTAGCAAATGTATAACAAAGTAAGGGCAAGAAATTTATACTTGTTTATCAAATCAGTTCACTATTAGACCTTCGAGCAACTTTAGTTTAGGAATTTCTTTGCAAGGCAAATGTGGAGATAATCTTGGGCATGCAAAATATTCTTAAGATGATTTTTACCAAAGTAAGCATCTGAGACGTGTCAATGCAACTATGCCAAGATAATGATTACAAGCACACACTCTCAATCAAAAATGCTATGCGCAGGGATCCTCGCAGGGATCCTTGCACATAGCATTGCCCCACTCTCAATATAGATATGCTACCAAGAAGGAATGTGAGGT
>NMUG010012655.1:0-10301 GCA_002855965.1 Monotropa hypopitys
CCCCATTTGGATTTGTGGGAAGGTCTTTGCTTCAGGCAAGTCCAAATTTCGCCTGGATGTGTCTGCCAATGTTTGGCCAGAAAAACAACCCTTTCTAGATCATGATGTTTCTGTCCTACTGGACCGTAATATGTATGTCCAACCGGACCAGAGTATAATCCCATCCCAGACCAAAATTTTTGTGCCCAATCGGGGCTAACATGTCCTGTCCAACTAGACCAAATTTTATTTGGACTCTGTCAATATTGGCCAGGGCAATAGCCCTTACTGTCTATCCGAACCAGAATATTTGTAAAATGAATAAGAGAAAAATTTTACTGTTAAAAATGTGGCTGTGGCAATAACCCTTTACAATTTTATTGATAGTTTCCCAGAAAGGGATCAAATAAAAACAAGTTAAAAAATTCCTGCCATATGGTCGGGGCAATAGTCCTTCTAATAATAATACATCCGAAGTTTTTTTTGCATCCCAAGGCCTTGGAATTCTTCATCCTGTTAAGTCTTCAAGTCGGTATGATCCCGAACTGATAATTTCCATGATTCGGTAAGGCCCTTCCAAATTGGGGCCAAGTTTCTGCTTTTTGTTTGCCCCCACCGTTCTTCGGAGGACCAAATCATCTGGCTTGAATGTTCATACCCGTACTGTATGGTTATATGTTTGTGCCAATGCCTCTTGATATGTTGTAAGCCTAATCCATGCACTGTCTCTTCTTTCCTCCGCTAGGTCTAGGTCCTTTGCAATGGCCTGATCATTTTGTTCCGGACTGAAGCATTCCGTACGGATTATTGGTAGCCCGGATTCTAGAGGAATGATAGCTTCCATGCCGAATGCCAGGAAAAAGGGTGTTTGTCCGGTAGGACTTCTAGTTATGGTACGGTAATCCCACAAAACGTGATACAACTGTTCAGCCCATCTTCCTTTTCTAGTCACCAATCTCTTATTTATACCGGACTGCACTTTTTGTTCGATGCTTCGGCCTGACCATTGCTCTAAAGGTAGCAGGGTGTTGAATTGAAGAACCGAATCCCGTATTCTATGAAAAAATACGTGAACAGGTTCCCGACGAACTGTGCTCCATTGTTCGACACAAAACCATACGAAACCCCGAACCTGGTCACAATATTTTTCTAGGCAAAGCGTTTGACGTCCGTCTCATCAATGGTTACGAGTGGTTCTGTCTCCACCCATTTTGTGAAGTAGTCCATGGCCATGATAAGAAATTTGAAACCCGAGGGGCAGTTGGAAGTTTTCCCATGATGTTCAGCCCCTACTTGCCGAAGGGTCGTGGACTGGTCAATGGTTGTAGGTACACAGTCGGCTGATGGATGATCAGAGCGAATCTCTGACAACTATCACATTTCTGGACCAAATCTCTTGTATCAGAATGCATTGTTGGCCAGTAGTACCCCTGGATAATGGCTCAGTGAGCCAAAGATCTCCCATCGGAGTGACAACCATAACTCCCAGTATGTATCTCATGTAGAACGGTTTGGACCATACTTGGATGTACACAGAAAAGATATGGTCCGGAGAAGGACCATTTGTAAAGCTTGTGGTCTTGTGATAGACAGTACCGGGCCGCCTTGTGCTCAATCTGATGTATCCGTCTCTTGTCTGTTGGAAGGACATCATTTTTTAGAAAGGCTATGATTGGGTCCATCCGTATGGGCCCCAAGTTAATGTTGAGGATTTCTCTTTCTTCCACTAGCTCGATGCTGGGATGCTGGAGTCTCCCAACAGTGATGGTCCGGGGATGATCTGAATCCTATATTGAAGCCAGTCTGTCCAGCACGTCAGCATGTGCAATGCATTCCCATCCTACTTGTAGGAGGGTGAATTTTGACAAATTCCTTGCCATTTCTATGGCCTACTGAATGTACCGGCCTATTCTGTCATCCCGGACCTCGTATTCCCTTATCATCTGGTTGACCACAAGCTGAGCGTCTCTAACAGTAGTCAGATCTGTGACCTCCAGTTACAATGATGTCCGTAAGCCGGCTAGTAGTGCCTCATACTCAGTCTCGTTATTGGAGACCGGGAACTCCAGATGAATTGCATGCTCATGGACTATTTTGTCCGGTGAACTGATTACTATTCCTGCTCTGGCACCTCGATTGTTAGATGCTCTATCAACATAGAGCTTCTAGTCGGAGTCGGTACTAGGAGCCTGTGCTGCTCTGGGATTTGGATTGTTGTTCCGGGGCAATTCTGGATTGTCTTCCACTGGTCTAGGAGAAAACTCAGCAACAAAATCTGCCAACACCTGGGCTTTGATGGCGGTACGGGGTTGGTACCGGATGTTAAAGTTGGCCAATTCCACAGCCCACTTAGAGATGCGGTTTGACAAATCTGTCTTCCGGAGCATAGACTTCAGGGGGTGCTCCGTTAGGACCGCGATAGTATGGGCCTAGAAGTAAGGGGTTAGTTTTGGGGATGTCGATACAAGTGCCAGGGCCAATTTTTCTGGGGGAAGATACCGAGTCCCGACTAAAAACTTACACACAATACCTCCAATATCCACATAGATAACCATAAATCACAACCAATACCAAAATGTAGTGGAAGACTGAAATTAAAAACCTAATTAACCTTAGAGTATAAATCCATAAATGTGAAAGACCAACAAATAAGAGACTGTCAAGTCTACAAAAAGTAACCCAATATCATCCTCCCAAAAACCGCTCAAACATAGTCTCACAAGCTAACAACTAACAACCGGAAATAAGGGGAACAATCCCAACTAAATAATATAACTCTCACACTACCATATCCGTAAGAGCACGACGATCTGTCTTGTAGTGAACCCGCTAAGCATCATCCAGGTATAGATATAGATTGTGAGATAAAGATAGCAAAAGATATCCAAGAGTGTGTTAGATACCAAGACAGTATATGCAAATTAATATACTAAAAACAACTAATATATCACGTAAACATGTATGGCCAATACTGTGTGTCATGCATCACGTTACTCAATTGACTCATGTTCTTATCTCATTAAAGGTAAATTTCCTTTATTCCACTTTCTTGGTATAACCTCTACCATTCGATGGTTAGATCATAACGTTCCTTCGACCACAACCCATTGGATCCACGACCACATCCCCATCTCAAACAAGCACGTCTACCTGCAAAGGACACGATAATACATCCATAACATCTCACTCGGCCTTACCAACTTATCATCAAGTCTATCAGTGGTCAACAACACTATCACATTTTACCACATTTAATCATGACATTCACCTTCTCATTCTTATCATTTGCTTGGTTATATGTATCATACTCATTCATCTATAGCATCTCTATAACATGCTCAACTATGAAAACATGTAATAATTAATCATATATTTACGTGCTTCGAACATGTAATAATCTCATGTTTTTCATTAAATAATCCATTTTCCACATACTTGACACATAAGGGAATATGTATGGGAAATCACTAAAAACACATAGCCACATAAGAAAATAAGCATGTACTGAAAAAGGTGTCTAACATACTCACCAATATTGTGAACTCGACAAGAATATGCTACGTTGGCACTGCCGATGAACTCGGCTCCTCACTTATTCCAACTTCACTAAGTTATAATAATTATAATCTTAACACTTGATTAAATAAGTTAAGGTTTACGTATAATTCATTCTTGCCTATTAAGGTCTCTAAAATGCCTTAAAACCTTTGATTATAACTCCTCAAACATACTCCAAACCATTTCCAAAACAAAACATCAATTGCCCAAACACAACCCTAAAAACACCACTGACAGGTAGCCCAACCGATAGGCCACCGGTATTGTCACGCATCGTCCCAATAAATAACCTGGAAAGGCTAATATTGTATGACTTAAAGGCTAAAACACCTTTAAATCACCCCAATAAAAAGGTATATAAATTTTTTTTCTTTTTAAAAACATCCTCACCACTAATCATGCACAATAACCACCAATACAACAATACCCACACCACAATGAAATAGCTAATGAAAATACCTCAATACATTGAATAACAATAAAAAGACAATCTTCAAGTCATCAAGAAAACTCATAAACCTCCTCAAACCACAATTCTAAAAAAATCAGAAGGGTAAACCAATCCCAAGTATCGAATAATCAACTTAATGAAATACAGAACAACTAGCTATTACATGCACTTCTCCTAATCTCTTGCCCAAATATAATGTAATTCAATCCCGTTAATGACTTGCAGTGGACCGCTACATTCCAAAACCTAGATTCCAACAAGGAAACCACAGTATGAGATACAATATTCAAGTTCCGAAACAAGTAAAAACTTTTACAAACAATAGGCCGAAGCCCCACTTTTCAAACTCTTTTGATCATAGCCCATTAAAAATTTGTGCATCACACGCACAATAATGAGATTTGGGGCATCCCCTGCACCTTTGATAAGGTAAATGCATCCCACACATGATTAGCAAGATTATTGTGTCCCATGCATAATTAGGACATCCCACACACCTCTTGGTAATTTACCGAATTTGTGGGTATTGTGCGGCTACCCATGGCCAAACACGTGATTTTTAAACACTTGCTCAAAGGCCAATTTCACAAATGTTGTATGGCCACCATTTACAATTGAACCAAGTAACGTACAATTGAAATAGAATATTACATACACTAACTATTGCCTTTTAAGAGGATGTTGCCATTTATTTTTTTGGTGCTCCTCGATTTATAGATTCTATTCCTAAAATCAATCTTACACAATCAATACAACGAACAATACTGAACAATAATATGAGTGGCAAGAATTAACAATGTATACCCACATGTATACACACACATTCACTCTGAAACTCTCGTAGATATATGGAAGTATCAATGGTGAAGGAACCACCCACAACCATGAACACACACATACAACATGAAATTCGATACACAATATTCCTTAGATTAACCATGGAAAACCTAAGATGAATCCCAAGAAGAACACATCAAAACAAAGGATGTTACCTTGCACGACAATCACGACATTCAACGCACTCTGAAAACATCTCTGGATCGAATCTCGAGCTCTATTCTTCAATAACTTCCCTCTTTCTCTCTCTACCTCCCTTTGTTCCTTATCTCAAGTCTAATCACCCTAATATACATTTAGATATGATTTTTAGGATGAAAACACAACTTAGGATGAAAATAACCACAAAAGGGATTTAAACCCGCAACTTAACCGGAACAAAACCCGGTCCAACTTGAGACACACTGTCATGGCACCTCTTCGGTACAAGTGCACCCAGGGTGCACCCTTGGCACGCCAGTCGTGCCAACTCGCTTTTGTGACGTGTTGCGTTCTGTTCGGGGTGCCTTTTGCACTCCCAACACCTCCTTAACGCGCCCAACTCGTGCTACACATTGTTCAAACTCATTCTTAGTCAAATTTAAGCCTCTTGACCATTTTCTTTACCTCAAGATCAATCACAAATATTTTTCTATTGTATTAGACACCCAAAGGCACTCCAACGTCAGTCTAAAACTTTCCCAAGTCTTGAATAAACTCTAAACTAAACCTCAATGGCCCAAGATTTCTTATTTGCACTTCGTGCGGCACTTAAGTGAATATCTCCATAATTACCTAAATAAGCCTTTCCTTCAAGCTAACTCATCCCAAGTACACAAGTTGTACACACACATTCACAAGTAGGCAAGATAATATGGGTAATGAAGCTCTTTACTCAATGAATATACTATACAAGTATACAAGAATCTCTCAAGATCTCTTTCTGAATCTCTCACTTGGCTATCAATTGAGCTCTCCCAAGATGCCAATATTTCTAGGATTTATAGGATTTATAGGATGGATGCATAAATTAGATTATTCACCTATTTATAAGCTTCTATGCATATGGGTGGCACTAAGTTGTATCGTGATTTGCGGGAGCACTATTAGTGGCAGGGTATGAAGCGAGAGATGGCAGAGTTTGTGGCTAGGTGTCTAACTTGTTAGAAAGTTAAGATTAAACATCAAAGATCTAGTGAATTATTGCAGAATTTACTAATACCGGAGTGGAAATATGAGCACATAACCATGGATTTTGTGGTGAGTTTGCCTAGATCAAAAGGTAATTTCGATTCTATGTTGGTTATTATGGACCATTTGACGAAGTTCGCTCACTTTCTTTCTATGAGAACTACATACAACATGGATTGGTATGCGAAGGTATATGTTGATGAGATTTTGAGATTGCACGGTGCTCCTGTGTCTATTATTAGCGACCACGATCTTAAGTTTACGTCGAGGTTTTGGACTAGTCCGTAGCAGGCTTTGGGTATGACTTTGAAGTTTAGTACCGCTTTTCATCCACAGACTGACGGGCAATTGGAGAGGATTATCCAAACTTTGGAGGATATGTTGAGGTCGTGCGTATTAGATTTTCGGGGAGGTTGAGATGATTACCTACCTTTGATTGAATTTGTGTACAACAATAGCTATCAGAGTAGTATTTGGATGACTCCTTTCATGACATTGTATGGTAGGCGGTGTAGAACTTTTGTTTGTTAGAGTGATGTTGGCAAGAGATAGTTTTTGGGTCCGAAATTGATTCAATTAGCTATTGATGATGTCAATTTTATTCAAGAAAGGTTGAGGGTAGCGCAAAGTCACCAGAAAAGATATGTGAATAAGAGGCGACGAGAGTTGGAGTTTGAGGTTGGAGATTACGTGTTTTTGCAAGTTTCTCTATGGAAGGGTGTGGTGCAATTCAAAGGGAAAGAAAAATTGGCACCTGGATATATTGGCCCTTATGAGATTATGGATAGAGTAAGGATAACCGCTTATAGATTGGTCTTACCGGTGAAATTGTCTCGACTTTACAATATTTTCTTTGTTTCGATGTTATGTGAGTATGTGAGTGATCCATCTCATGTACTAGAGTTTGAGCTATTGGAGTTGAAGGGGGATTTGTCATATGAGGACAGACCGATGAAGATTTTGGGACGCAAAAAGTAAGTCCTACGTTCAAATGTTGTTTCATGGGTGAAGGTTTTGTGGCAGAATCATGGCGTCGAAGAAGCTACTTGGGAAGGTGAATAGGGCATGCAGAAAGACTATCCACAATTGTTTGGAGGTAACTCTTTGATTTTGGGTAATGTTGTAGGCATGTGATATGTAATTTCAAAGCTAGGTTTCTAGGATTCGAGTGAATAAAGCAATTTTGGAGGGTATCCAGGGCTCACGCTACAAGAGAATTTGAAATGGCTAGCCTTTATTAAGGAGTTCTTGATGTACATACATACATGTCAAAAAGTTTTAGTTGCATGCATTTGATATTAGAGTTAGGGGTGAAATCTGTCCGGTCGGTTTTTTTGGGTACCTTGAACCAAACCAATCGGTTCGATGCACACATGATGCAAACCAAAGCCGACCAGCATCAATTCGATTTAATTTCAGTTCGGTCTAAATCGGTTTCGGTCGGTTAATTTCATTTTTCATTTTTTCATGTTTTTTTTATTCGGCCCAACATTTAGGCCCAAAATCTGGTCAAATTTGGCCCAAAACCTAGGCCCATGTTTGGCCAAAATTTTAGACCAATATTTTTATTTATTTTTGTTTTTATCTACTTTTGTTTCGTCTAAATTTAACAATTGTGACCCACTTAAAATTATAGATATTCGGTTCGGTTTATTCAATTCTGGTTCGGTTTATTCGGTCCGGATTCGGTTTGTTCAATTCGTTACGGTTCATATGTTTTTTTACAAAGCCGACACCTAAACGAAAACCAAAAAATATATATACTCCAGCCCAAAACCGAACCGGACGTGCATGGGACCGACAAAAAATCGAACCAAACGATCGGTTTTTTCAGTCAATTCGGTTTTTCGGTTTTGCTTTCACACCTAGTTAGAGTTAAGAGTGACCATGTAACCAACCACTTTCCTGAAACCTTCAACAACTGCGGATAGGAAAACTTAGAAACAAACCAACATGTTTGTTGTTTTAGTAACACTAGTCTGTAAGACAACCTAAGGAAGCATGACTCTTCAAATGGGCACTCAATGCGCTCTCTACAAAACCACCAAATGCGGTGACGCTCTTTGTTATCAACCCACTTCGGCCTTAACCACTTTCTGGAGTGATTAACGCCATCACACGATGCCTTAACTCTTTTCGTAGCCACGCACATTCCTGTAAGATCCAAAACATTAGTGGTGGATTTAAAAAAAACGGTTGAAAGGTGTTGAGGCGTTCCATTTTTGATCCACGACTCTAATACATTCCCGACAAACCGTGTTGGACGGTCCCTACTTTGTGGTGACCAGCTGCAGCTGCACCAATTCCACCATACTGAGTTTTTGCCGGCAACAAATTCGTATCGATGGGAATTCTGTTGTCAACACCATAGTCCACCATGGCTCGAGTCATATAAAATGGGTTGGTGTCTATGCTGATGGCTATATCCGGGGCTAAGTTGGCAGCAGCCATTCTAAATTGAGGGACTTGTTTTGCTGAAGAGGAAGACAAGTCCCTCTCTCTGTGTGTCTCCGTGGCGGAACTTTGTAACATCCCGGACATACTCATGCGGTAACAGTATGCTGGAGGGTTAACCTGTGGAAGGAGGAGTCCCGCAGTTCTGGTTACACTTCCATTTTCATACAATAAGACTGGCCCCACAACTCTTCCTGGTTTGGCTGGACAAAGATTAAGTTAAGGATATTAGGACCATATAAACAACTGAAAAGATTAAGAAGTAAAGATGCAGAACAAAAATAGATCTCATTTTTAAATAAAAAAAGAAAAGGGAATGCATTGAATATAGAGAATAACTATACTACTGTTGCAGATTATAGCGACCAAGACATTATTTTCACTAAAATAGCGATAATATTATAAAGATTTGAAAAGAAGATTTACCAAATAAACTAAACCAAACCAAACTGAGCCTTGAGTCGATCAATTGGGGTCGGCTACTAGCTTTATGTAGGGATGTAAATAAAACCGAAAAACCGATAAAACCGATCAGACCGAACCGAACTGGTGATTTTTTATCGGTTTTTTGATTTAGAATAATTTGATTGGTTTTGTAATAAAAAAAGTTTAGAATTCGGTTTGTTTTAATTTTAAAAACCGAATTAAACCGAAACCGACCGAATAAAAATAACATTAATTTTTAATTTATTTGTACTCATACTTTTTATTTGTACTCATACTTTTTCACTAACGAAATGTTCCACATAATTTAAGTTTTTTCTGTATTTCCGCTCTGCTGATTCAAACTTTGAGATGAACATTATATTTTTAGTGTAACTGTAAATATAGTGGTCAATGTATTTGTGTAATTATCTCATTATAATTAGATTAATAAATATGCATTCTATTTTATATATAGTGAAAGTTATTGCATATTTTATTAATAATCCCAACTGTTTAAAGTATGTTAAATTAAATTGAGTTTTAGTCATTTAAAAAAAATAGATTTGATGATACTACTACATTTTCAATGATACTACTATGCGCTCTGATATTTTGCAAAAAACGTTTTCTGTCCTTTTACATTTTCAATGATAGTATTATGTGTTCTGATATTTTTTTACACAAAAAACCAAATAAACCGAACCGAACCGAATTGTATAACGATATCAGTTTGGTTTGGTTTATACATAATATTGATTGGTTTTGGTTTTTGAAAAAATAAACCGAATTTATCGGTTTGGTTTTATATTTGCCTTAAAACCGATCAAATCAAACCGTTTACATCCCTAGCTTTATGTAATAAGTATTCAAAAATTACGCATTGATGGCATTTGTGCCTCTCAAACTGTTTAAAATTGCATTCTGGACACTCCTAACACATCCCCAGCGTGTCCTTATCCCACTCGTGTGTGTGTGTGTGTGTGTGTGTGTGAGAGAGAGAGAGAGAGAGAGAGAGAGAGTACCCAGCGGTATCATCTGTGGTGCATCTGAGCTCCTTGATGGATTTACAGGAACTCCATCCATATTTTTGGAGTTCCTATTATTGCACGAGTGTTCTTGCTTCTCTCTAAACGTAGCAACATTTGCTTGTTCTTTAGGAGGGACTGTAGTCAAATGTACAATTGTAGACCTGCATGCATCAACAGGATAAACAAGACAAACAAAGGTCATCGGGTGGATTGTTTTGCGGTGAACCATGCAACATACGGGTTAAAACTTAAATGGTATTGGTCGATACTGTATTAGATGAAGAATGTGTATACCCCGTTCCAAATCCTATCATCATCGTCACAGATTACGAGTTTGAGGAGATTAATGACTGCATAACCGGATTAGGATTCACATCTTCACATTCACAATGATTTTT
>NMUG010012656.1:0-10305 GCA_002855965.1 Monotropa hypopitys
CTCGTTTATGGAATTTAGTTATTTTCTTTATTAATCTAATTTTTAAAAAAATGGTTTGAAAATCCGGGGCATGGCACCACCAGTCAAGTCTATTTGTAGTTGTATCATGGTGTTTGTTAGTGTTGTAGAGTTTGTCACGGTGATGGAGTCAGTGTGTATTTTATTTATTCTTTGATATATTTGAGAGGTGGTTTATCTCTCACTTTGAGTCTGCTTTTCAGTTTGAGCAGTTGAGTTGGACCAGTTGTTCAGAGATGAGTTGTAGTAGCTGTTGAGGCGTTATGTTGTAGAGTTATATCGGACATGTTATTCAGAATTGTTTTATTTATTTGAGTCTTTATCATTAGAGATTTATAATTTGAGTTTTATTTCAGTTGTCGTTTAGTAGGTTGTGATTAGTAAACGCTGTCGCCACATGTCATCTTTGGATAACTGGCTTTACAGTTATCAGGGATGAGGCATGACATTAATAGTACCATTCACTAGTACTGATTTCCAATGTTGTTCTTCAACAAGTGGCCTCTCGGATCCGAATCTACTCCAGGCACATAGAGTCTATGTGGTCGACCCTCCTCTACAAATCCACCTCAAGCTTCTATACGTACTATCTAGAAGTCATCTTGGATGATGAGTCTGGAAATGATGGAATTGGATGCTTATCATCGTCGATGAGTGGGCATTTGAAGACACGACGGTGTTATAGGGACCATCTGTCCTTTATCTACCATCCATCCATTGGCCCTAGCCTTCTTCCCGTCTTTCTGTCATTTCTCTCAAGCCCTTCCAAACTGAAGAACCTATCTTGAAATGTAGTTGATCAAATTCTTGAAAAGCATTTGAAAGATTTCCTAGCAGAGTCTCCAATTGTTGGAGTGCCACTTCTCGCCATCTGGGATCCGTAATTAGTGATAAGAATTATTCCTTGACCTAGCTTCACAATAAAGAATCATTTGCATATCGGTCATTGTCTCTGGTGGAACCTCTATTGGTTAAGTTAGGAGACAATTCTAGAGAGAGAAACTAAATTGATAGAGAATTGACCATCCAAAATCCACTTACCTTCTCCTTTGAACTTCTCTTCTATTTATAGTCCACTCGATGCGTGATCCATATGCGCTCCTATGTACATGATAGACACACTATTTTGTATTTTTTGTGTCTATTTAATTCCCTTTTTGTTTTACTTCTTTATTTATTTATTTACATTTTGTTCATATTTATGTTTCCTTTTTGTAGTTTTTGTTTGTTTTTCAGGTTATTTGTTGATCCCCAAACGTGTCCGGAAGTCCTCGATACCATCCCGAGCCATGAGATGAAGTCTAGAGCATCAAAGAGCACCAAAGGTGCCAATTTCTGAAAGAAGGATCCAATTACCATAAAAGGAGACCCATGCCCAAGCCAACTTCTAGAAAAGCAGAACATAATGGTCGACTGTGGCACGGGGACCGGTCCCTTGTACCTACGTGAACCGGTCCCTTTCCTAATTCTTGGTAAACGAATACGGTCTTTTAGAAGAGCAAGCGGTAAAGGAGGGGAGCTAGGCCTCTATTTTCTGGTAGAACAAGGATGAATTTCCGGTAGACCAAGAAGAATTTTAGGCACAATTGCCAACTGTGAAACTGGTACCGGTCCCTTGTACCTACTGGGACCGATCCCTCCTGTGTAGTTCTGCGAGAAATACCTCATTAATGGTATTTTTGTTATTATTTTGGGTTGGGAGTATATATACTCTTGTATAGTTCGTGGGAGAAAAGACTAGGTTTTATTTTGTAGTTTGTATTAGGGTTTTTGGGATGAGAGCTTCTCTCTTTACCCCTCTCTTCTTCTTCCCTTGATTTGGAGGTCATCCATAGAGTTTTGAAGGTTTTACCAAGCATTGACAACGTAAGGTTCTTCCTCCTCTCTCTCTATATCTATATAATTTATTTCATGGTTTATGTTCAATAAAATTCATATTTCATTTTCTATGTATTTCTTTTCTTGTTTTCTTTGCATTTCTAGTTGTAGTATAGTGTTAATGGAGGGCTAACCTCATAGGTATGGCCATAGGGTGACTAGCACCCCAAGCCTTGTGTTGTGATTGATTTCTCCATGTTCTGAACTTAATTATTATGCGATAGGGTGTATTGAGTTCACACCTAGGGTCTACGTCTAGTGTGTTAATCACATTGACGGGTTGTAGACAATAATCTTAGCACAACTCATGCTTGGTGCGATGTCCCGCTAGGTATTCGACAAAATGTCCGAATAAATGAATCCCCTAGAAACCAAAAAATCTTTAGTGAATTGTAGTCTTGAGGTATCATAGGGGTTAGGAGCATGTGGTTCTCACTTCGGGTCCAACCAAAGGTTGTTAACCTCCTTGACGGTTTGTGTTATATACACTCCGTGCTTTGAGCTATGTCACCCGATGAGTGTATCGACCTAGAGAACTGAATTCTAGTCCTTGTGTCATCTCTCGACCCGTGACATGTGCTTGATAGTCAAACATACCGTGGGAGGTCCTATGTCGTGATCCCTCCTTCTTGTTGTCATGGGATATTGGAGAAGTCTAGCATGACCTAGGTTAGGTATTAGAACTCTCATATCCATTCCGCTTAGTTTAACTTATTTTTATTTTCTTCGTTTTATGCTTTAGTTTTCTTAGCTTTTATAAACAAAAACAAAGGCTAGCGACCTACTTCCTCATTTGCAAATCTAAACTTTTTTACAAGGTAAATATCTTCATCTCTGTCATTTCCCTATAGACCGACCTCGGACTTATCCACTTTACTAGTTATAGTATTTATTTTCATGTTTATATATTATTAATGTCTAGTTAGGGATTCCCATTTGCATAACAACGATGCGGGAAAAACCCTATTAGCATTTTGGCACCGTTGCTGGAGATTTGTAGTGAGTGAAGTTTTTGCTAGTTTAGAAGTTTTCGTTTGCTCCACCGTATATATCCACTTTTATATTGTTTTCTTATTGTTTTTTTCTTTATATATTAAAACAAAAAAAATGACATTGTTGATCATGGCTTCCGATAATTACCCTGGGAAAGCCATGGATCAACAAGTTTGAGAGTCCTACCCTCCATTCACAGATCTATCTTGTCAAGAGTGGCATGACCACTCTAACTTTTATCGGCAATATGAGATTTCACAAGAACCATCACCCCCTCATACTCGTATCACGATGCAACGGCTCTACAATAACTGTACCATTTGGAGCCTACAAACCAATACCTTGCAAATATTTCTCCAAAGAGGATCTGTATTCATGCGAACCATTGTCCACAGCTACTTAGGAGGATACCTTGCAAATATTTCTCCAAAGTTCCCATGCAATTACCTTGGATAATGCCTTGCAAACATTTCTCCAAAGTTGCAATACGAATAATGCTCCCG
Organism: Monotropa hypopitys; assembly: GCA_002855965.1. Lineage (NCBI taxonomy): Eukaryota > Viridiplantae > Streptophyta > Magnoliopsida > Ericales > Ericaceae > Monotropa > Monotropa hypopitys. Next base: position 3,393 of record NMUG010012656.1, read on the forward strand.
ACAATGTTGTGGTGGCTCCTCCCGAGTCTTATCATTCGTAGCCACCCTTGGGATTTCATGAACATTGTCTTTCAGAAGTAACTTTTGATCCCCAACCACCGCACCCATCCTTTTTAGAGGACACTTTACAACAATTTCTTGCTAGTTGTAACAACATCACAGCCCTCAACTCTTCATACCAAGTGGACTCTGATGTCCTAATTTTTGAGTCAGCCATTCCCACCCACTCCTTTGAGGAGGCATGTCTTACCTCCGAGGAGGTTGTTTTCCTTGAAAATCCAGATGTGGGTATCTCTCATTCCACTCTAATGGCTGAAGCCACGATGGGGTCGCTCTCCGATTTCAAAAATGATACTCCTCTCACTCCTTCCGAAAAAAGGTGAGTTATTTTTATGACTCGAGTGATAAGGAGCTAGAGGCAGACTTTAGGCGTGGTGAGAGTGTGAATATTGTTGACACCTTGTCCATTGAGACCAAAACGCCTAGTATTTCCCAAGAGGCCATCGAGTGTGAATTTGTTGCACCTATTTTCATGACACCTCTTGGGGAGTCCATCTTTGAGGCCAAGCTTTCATCACCAATTGCACAAGTGTCCACCATTTTTAGTGCTTATCTACCATTGCCTCCTGTGCTTGCCTTAGAAATGATTGATTTTCTTGGCATTGACCGACTTCTACGAGTCATGATTCATGTTCCATCTCTTGTGTCAATACCTTGAAAGTCAATGTCATCCGTGGTGGTAGGGTGGTTGGTCATTTATTTTTCAAATGTCGTCAAGCCCCCTTATACTCCAAATACTTATTTTTATGGCTTGGGAGGCTTCAATATTTTAGGAAGGGGGTGAGTTGGTTCACCTTGGGTTATGCTCCCCTATGCCATATAAATATTATTATCACATTTGGGGGGTCATCATCCCGGTTGTTACCCCGACTTTCTTGTATAGTCTCTTTTTCTTTCCTTTTGTTTTGTTTCCTTTTCTTTTGTTTCTTGCACCTTTATTTTTTGTTTAAATATAAAAAAAATATAATGTCTAAGAGACAATAAATCTTTGGAGGTTAAGATACCTCTAGTATTTTCCCTACTCGAACGGCTATGGACGGTTCGGTATAGCTGCCTATTATTCTAGCCTTAGTAGTGTATTATCTGGGATTACCCCGGTAAAGTATGGATGGTAGATAAAGACGATTGGAGTTTTGTTGATACCCAATTTTGACTCAGCCCCTACAATTCAGAATTTAGAAAAACGGTCTCCAAATAGATCAAAACGCACTTCCGAAATGTTTGGACTTCTTACGAATAGAACCGACGTCAGTCAAAAATAGCAAGACAATCAAATATCATCGGTAAAGTGTTAAGGAACATTTACCCAGAATCAGAATTTCAAATCGACACACAGGTCGAGACAAACAGTAAACGGACGGTCCATTAACCTCCTCCTCACAAGCAATACGCTCGGGAACTAGTAGAATTCCACACGAGCAACCAAAATTTTACTTCCGAATGGAACGTCAAAAGCAAAATCATTATTGAGAAGACTGCATAAAGACTGAATCCATCCGATCAAAATTCAGATTTTAGTTGAGCATAACTGCCTATCTGTTCAGATTTTCCTACAGCTGGCAGCTGGCCTCGGAAATCAGCAAACCTAATTTCTACGGACCTCATCTTCAAAGTCTGATATTCCCTGTGAAATAGATCCAATAGAAGTTGAGCAGTCTAATAGGTGCACCTAACATTTCTCCCATTGTTTAAAGCATCAGAGTCGTATTTTAAGGTTTTCTCGGGAAACATCCGGTTTAAGCCTGAGATATTTTATATATTCACGATCCAACTTAGGGATCAATAATATCTAATTCAAATTGTCAAAGACCGAGTTCAATGGCAAGCCGACCAAGTACAAACAGAAGCTTCAGACGAATTTTAGAGCCCAGGATGACTTTTTCACTTTTTATATATTTTCTTTTTATTTTTTTTTTAATTTTCTCCGAAGGAAATGGGCTGGAAATTGCCCAAAATATCCAAATCCCAGTACGCAACTATAGTTGCGACATCATTCATCTATATAATAAACTCAACCTCGACCATTCCAATGGTCCAAGCATTCCTATTACTGTCAATTTCACACTAAATTCCCAAAACCTCTGGGCAAAAACCTTTCAAACTTTCTGAAACTACTTCAAATCTGATCGAACCTCTACCGAAACCAAAACACTTCAAGAACACACTTCGTTCTTGAAGAGCATTTAAAACCCGAGCCTATTTCCAATGACCAAAAGGCCTCCCTACCAAATCAAAACCCCAAAAACCTACAAACTCTCTTTCCGCAAACTCGCAAAGTATCCAAACCCAGCCCAACTTCCTCCCATTTCACATGGTAAATTTCTTTTGTTTTCTTATATTTTTGGGAGACTCTTGATAGTCTTCTAATTTATAGTTCGGTATTAGTCACTCGGTCGCATCCAATACTATGCCTTACTATATTTTTAAAAAGATATCTTAAGAAGTCGTCTCCCCGAATTATACAGATACAATTTATATAAATTTGCCATTATTCTTATTGCTTTCTTATCATTTTCTTCTCGCTTAATTTTTGCACAAATGTCTGCATAAAGAGGATGTCCTTTTATGACTTTCTCCTCATTAGAATTCAATACATGCAAGGCCACACTTGCTCCGTTGTTGCATATGAGAAGAACATAAAAACGTCTTCGAAAGACATAATATTGCTATCGGTTCATACGCCATTTTTATTCAAAGTTGGATTTTTTTAAGTCTCGATAAATGATATCTCGGTCTCGCATACGGCCCTGCCTATTGACTTTTTGATTAAATATCGAAGATCTTGGAAAATCCTTCCTTGAATATCTCAAATAAAAATCCATTTCTATCGCTTTCATTTTCATTTCTATAGCCTGGCCTTGCCGGTACGCTATATAATTTTTGTCTAGCTCAGACTATATCCATCTCGGTTTATATATATGATATCTTACCCATGTCCATATATACATATACCTATATATTTTACATCATATATATACGGTATCTCTCTCTCTCTCTCTTCGACATCCCATTTCGTCCTTCCAAAACACTTTAAAATTAAAAAACAAAATTCCTCGATCTGAGTTCTAAGGTGAAAGCTTGCAGTAGTCATCAGACTTGGATTAAAAGAATATCTTGTGACTCGGGTCATTCCGGATCACTTAATATTCTTTGGGATTTTTCAAACTCAAGAAAATAACTCCCTCCCCATTTTCAAAATACAGTCGAAGCTCTGTCCGACTGAAAAATATTCAAAACACTTTCAAAACAAAAAATCAAATTCCTAGATCTTAGTTCTGAGGTGAAAGCATACAGTAGCCATCAGACTTGGATTAAAAGAATGCCTTGTGACTCGGGTTAGCCCTAATCACTCGATATTCCTTTGGAATTTTCAAACTAAAAAATCAAATATTTTCAAAACACGGTCGATGCTCTATCTGATCGAAAAACACAAAAACTATTTTACAGTCGAAGTTCTGCCCGACTAAAAAATCAAAACACTTCTCAAAACCAAAAACAAAGTTCCTCGATTCGGATCACTAGGTGAAAACTTGCAGAGTTGACCGATTTAGATCAGATGAATATCTTGTGAGTCAGGTCATGCCGGATCACTCAATATTCTTTGGAACTTCCAAACTAAAAACAAACATTTTTCCAAATATAGTCGAAGCTCTGTCCGACTGGATAATAAAACTAAATTAACAAAACAAAATCCTCTCATTTGGATCATTAGGTGAAAGCTTACACTAGACGACCGATCTGGATCAAATGAATATCTTGTAAGTCGGACCATGCCAGATTACTCGATAATCTTTGAGGACTTCTCAAAATAAAAATCGTTCTTCCCAAAACACAGTCGAAGTTCTGTCCGACTGATCAAAAACATTCTTGTAAAATACAGTCGAAATTCTGTCCGGCTAATCAAAATCATTCTTTCAAAATGTAGTTGAAGTTCTGTACGACTGTCAGAAACACAAATAAAACAAAATCTTTCTTCCAAAGCACAGTCGAAGTTTTGTCCGACTGTAAAACACAAACAAATACGAAATAATTCTTTACAAATGCAGTAGAAATTATGTCCGACTGTAGAAAATCATTTTTAATACATAGCCGAAGTTTTGTCCGGCTAAAAAACAACACAATTTCAATTCTTTCTTCAAAATTCATTCTTTAAAAATCGAAATCGGGCCAAAAGGTTGCCCGTTAGAAAAATACAAAAAAAGGTATCAACCTGTTCAATTTCATTCATTACATCAGCATTATTTATCATTTCTCTTGGCCGAGAAAACAATTGATTTTTGGTTTAAAAGAAATTTGCTTTTGAAAATGAAGTATTGAAAGGGTGAGAGAGGTGCCTAACACCTTCCCCATTCATAATTTAATCCACAAACTCGAATTTCTAGTTACACAGACACCTTTTCCAATTAAAAATCAGTGACTTGGCGGACCGCAACTCTCTGGCGAGTGGCGACTCTGAAAACAGATTAATAATATGTTGCATATTGTCTAGTCAATTGCAAAACCGTTATTAAGTCTACACATTTTCAAAACCGATACAATCAAACCATCAAATTCATTTTCAAACTAAATTGAAAACAACCCCAATAGCGTGGAATATTCCATCCCGTAAAACGCCCCCTCACGTCAGGAGGCGAGGGAAGGATGGAAATGTTTCCCGGCGCGACAGGTGTTTCTCCATAAAGTGAGATGCACCACCTGTTGAGTAGTGACCTACCCTGAAATTTCGAGAGATTTCCTTTTCTAGTACACTATTTAAGTGAGAATAGCGAGGAGAAAAGTACTACTCGTAGAGAGTCACATGAGAACTCATGCTATTTTTAAATAAAATCAGTGTTTGCATGCTTGGCTACCATTAGCAAGCAAATCTTGGACTAATTATTTCTTTTGTAGTTGTGGGTATTTTAGTCTTTACAAGGATCTTTCCTTGTGTCTTGAGCCTTGGAAGCATTACCGAAGACAACCTGAGGTAATGATGCTAAATCCCTTTTCTTGGTCGAGGTATAGGCTGATTGATATTCCACCCTGGAGGTACATTTCTTTCTTCCCTTCTCTTTACTATCTTATGCACTAAGGACATTGCACGATTTAAGTTGGGGGGAGTGGCACATGCTTCGCATGCTTGTGCCATATTTTTGCTTATTTTTTATTTTTAGTCCCATTTTAGAGTCTGAAAAAATTTTAAAATTTTGAATCGACAGTCTAGTATAGCCGCCTGCCTTTATTTTCCCCATTTGAGATAGAGAGAAAAGTATAGCTCGTCTCATCCATATGACGGATTCGTTAGTTAGGTCATTAGTGTAGATAGTGAATTACTTTAGCATGGATTTTGGGATTTTGTGAGTTGTTAACTCTATAACATGACTAGGAAGTTGTTGAGCCTTGTATATGACTTGTAGGTAGCATCTTAGGTCACTTTGCTAGCATTTCGTAAGAACATTTTTTGGCACTTAGTTTTTAAATTCCTAGCACTTCACGAAACAATAGGTTTGAGTCATTTGTGAGTCGCATCTCGGGTGTCTAGAAGGCTAGTTTAGTGGAGACTTATGCCCAAGTGAGCTTAATATTTTGTCTTTCCATGGAGTGGTGTCAAGCTAACTCTATTTGTCACAAAAACAATTCTTACTCGTTGTCGGTCTCATTATCTTTTTGTTTTAGCATTGAGAATTCACTATCATCGTTATATCTCTTGGGTTGGCATGCACAGTTGTTGTTGGCCTTAGGAAAGGATTATAGATATTCTTTGATCTTTTGTGCCAGTTCGTTCCTTCTTGCATATTACCCCTTGCTAGCCCACTTGAGCCCCCTTACATGAACCATTTTCTTGATTGAGCCATAAAATTCCATATTTTTGCTTTAGAATGGCAAAAAATCACATTGAAGATGTAATTGGAGTAATAAGGTGGTTTATATTTGTATTTCATTGTTGGTGTACCTTCCCCTAGAAAAATCATAGAAAAATTTCCAAAAATTGGAAAACAAATAAGTTAGGGGGTCATCTATTCATTTGTAAAGAAGAAACAATTGTTCTTAAAATTCTTGGGATATATTAGAGGTTAAGGAAAATGAAAAAAATGATTAAGGCATAATTGAAAAGTAACGATAATTGGAGGTGTAAATTGGTTGACGAGCACCCCGTTTATTAATTTTCTCTCTATCATTTGTATATGACTATTCTCAAGCATCCAAAGTAAACCTTTAGCCCGATACGTGTCCGATATATCCGATACATTCCCTTACCTTACGTTGTAACCGAAAAGATATATTTGATCCAATAGGCTGACAATCATTTATTGCATGTTAATTAAGAACACGTTCCCTTTGCTATGCATTCCTAGTCATGAGATTGTATGTCACGACCCTGACCCTGACCCATCCTCAAAGGTCTATGTGGCAGACACCAAATAATCCGCAATAGATTACCTAAGGCCTTAACATAATATTACTGATTGACATTTTAATTTCCATATATGATTTATATTACTAAGGATTTTACATACAACACAACTGAAATATATATTACATCATATCACATCTGGTCCATAAACTAAACATGTCTTATTTTTATTAGAGACCCAAAAGAACATTGCAAATTGTCTCAGAGTAACTAAAAACAACTACACTATAAACTCACATAGAGAACTAGATTGAAAGCTGCCAAATCTACTGCTGAGGATACTGCTCCTATTCCTGACCTGAAAATTATAAATTTTAAAATGTAAGCCAAAGCTTACGTGGGTGACGTACACAGTAATATAGGTTTTTCCATGGATATGAATATAAGCTAAAAATTATACATTAACTTGCATTAACATGAAATAACTGACAGTAAATAAAGTGTAGTTGTAATAATTGT
>NMUG010012657.1:0-10305 GCA_002855965.1 Monotropa hypopitys
CCTCCAGCTCTTCAACCTACAATGTGGGTTTGAGTATTTGAATACTCACCTACCATTGGAAAAACTCAACTTTGAATGTCAATTTCTCATTCAAAAATTAATAGAATTTAATGATTCTTTTTATGTATTAAAGCTATCACATAGGACTATTAATCCGCACAAATAATTATTTCAATTGATAATATATTTAACTCATAAATATTTATCAAATTCTATTAAAAATTTTGGTAAAACCAAAAAATTTTCCAACACTTAGCAAGAACACATTTTAGCATCGCAAAAAAGTAAATAGGTAAACTAAAAAAGAATAGTTTTGTAAATAAATGAATAATTAGAGATTAAGTGGGATTTGTGAAAACTACAAAAAATTAAATACGAGAAAAAGTATCTTTTGTTGTAGTGGATCCTCATAGATTCTTATCTAAAAAATACATAAAACATAAATATTGATATCCTTTCATTTACATTCACGAGTGTATCCTAGTGATTGTATAGTGTGACTGGAGATTTTAACCTTATTGACCTATGTTTAAAATTTACTGGAGACGAATTCATGGGGATTTCACCTGGTGCGTATAGTGTACGTACAAAGCCACGTACACATGAACTGATGGGTAAACTCGAATTACTCCCTCATTAGCTTTTGGGTGGCGGCCGTGTGGGGCCCTCAATGGTGGAATACATCATTTTTTATATCCTTCCATTTCATAAATAAACTATTCAAAAAATAAAGATTACATTAAATCAGTAAATATAATTTGTCAATTATTAAATTACCAATAATAAAAAAATTCAGATTTTGAACCTTACAATACTAAAATTAATAAATGTCACCAAAAAAAAATACTAACCAATAATTTAGGTGAAAAAATGGCTAGATATCATTGAGTTGGTGAAGTAGGGCTAACTCAGCTGGCTACTTTGCAATGAAATGAGTAGCGTACAGTTAGTTGTCCTGTGTTTTTGCCTTTGTATTTGTTTGACCAAGTAATATTTCTACCAATACTAGTCCACAAAAATATTAGTCCACAAAGTACATCATTTACCAATTTATTACATACACTATAATACGAATTTGTAAATTCTGAGAGGCATTTGATACCAGGTAGAAGAGTGAGATTGGATTTTTATTGTGAGACTCAAATTTTTTATAACAAATATATTACTCAAAAAATTAATATATGGATTAAATTCAAATTGTAAATATGAATTTTTTTGGGGATTCAGCCTAATCGGTGAAAAATAAAACTTGGAGATTTAGAAAGCAAAATATGAGAAATTAAGTTTAAAAAATCCAAAATTTTAAATATGTGGACCTAATTAATAAATCAATAAGTCTACACACACCAATTGTTTCACACTCCCGTGCACACACTGCACTGGTGGAGTCCACACGCACACCAAATTATAAATATGATCTAACAGTTAAATTCTAAATATCATTTTAAATGACCCTGCAAAAAATCAGATCAATTGGATAAAAACTATAATTTCTGTAATCACAATTTAGGCCTAAACTATAATTCACAATTTTTATAATTCAAAAGATTATAGAAATTATAGTTTTTATCCAATTGAATTGATTTTTTGCAGGTCATTTAGAATAATATATAGAATTTAATTATTAGATCAGATTTTCAGTTTGGTGCATCTGTGGGCCCCAACCGTGCAAGGTGTGCACGGAGGTGTGAGAAAATGGATGTGTGTAGCATGTCTGTTAATAAAATTTGGAATATTGAGGTTAGAAATACATTTTTTAACAAAAATATAAAAAAATCAGGTGTACTGTTGCAATAATTGTAATACAAGTTTGACACTTGTAATTTTTCTCAGCCACATCAGTAGCCAAGAAAACACAAAGAATGGAAAAAAACGAATATATATATATATATACTGAGAGAGACGAACAGATAGGAAGAGAAGTTTGACGGAGACAATGACAGCTAGAACAAGAGGCGGAGGAGAGAGGTGGCGGACAGTGGCGGGGAGTGGACTCCAGGGTGGTGGCTGTGGTACGATGGTGGCAGTGGTGGTGATCTAAGGATAAATTTAATGATTTTAGGTAATCTCTAATTTAATTTTTAGTGCATTTCAATTTCATATGAAATTAGAGGATTATTACATCAAATAAATGTTAGTTACCAAAGAAACTCGAAGAAAATTTCATGGAAAAAAACAATTTTGGCACTAGACTGAGCATCGGTGCCACCAGTAGTGTTGTCAATGCTCAGGCCTGTTTATGCACCGATGTATGGAGTGGATAAATAAAGAAACAGAGATAGAATGAATGAGAATATTAAGTAGAAGAGAAGGCAAGTGATAAAGTAAAAAGGAAAGGTATAGAAAAGAGTAAAAGGATATGGATAAGTAGAGGATGAGACTTTTACCACTGGATAGATAATGGAGTAGATATATATATATATATATATATATATTATATGATTACACTCTTACCACTGAGGTAGTTAATGGAGTGGATATATATGATTAGACTCTTATCACTGTGGTAGCTAATGGAGTGGATATATATACATGATTAGACTCTTACCATTGAGATAGATAATAGAGTAGATATATACATGATTAGACCCTTACCACTGGAGTAGATAATAGAGTGAATATATATATGATTAGATCCTTACCACGGGGGTAAATAATGGAATGGATATATATACGATTAGACTCTTACCACTAGGGTAGATAATGGAGTAGATATATATACGACTAGACCCTTACCACTGGGGTAGATAATGGAGTGGATGGATGGCCTGTGTTGATATGAGTATTCATTTTCATGGTCGGTTGTTTGTTCACACTTCTTGCCAAGAGGTAATACTCCAAGAGTTTCATCATTCACCTTTTTCCGTTCATCCTGGTGGCACCAAGATGTATCATGACCTTCGTCGTCAGTTTTGGTGACGGGGGATGAAATGGGATGTTGTTATGTTTGTGGCAAGATGCCTTACTTGTCAACAAGTTAAGACCAGGCACCAGAGACCTGCTGGATTGCTACAACCTTTGCATGTGCCTGAATGGAAGTGGGAGCATGTGACCACTGATTTTGTGACCGGTTTGCCGAAAGCACTAGGTGGATTTGATGCTATTTCGGTTGTTGTAGACAACCTGAAAAAGTCTGTACACTTCTTGCCCATTAGTATTACTCAGTCTTTAGACTCTTTGAGTAAGCTGTACATTAGCAAGGTTATTCGATTGCATGGTGCCCCATCATCTATTATTTCGGATCAGGATCCTTGTTACACTTCCAAATTTTGGCGTAGCTTGCAGGCCGCCATGGGTACCAAGCTTGTATTTAGCATCGCATTTCATCCTCAAAATGATGGTCAGTTGGAGCGTACCATTCAGATTTTGGAGGATATGCTTTGTGCTTGCGTTCTTGATTATGGTGGTAGTTGGGTTGACCACCTTCCTTTGGTGGAATTTGCCTACAACAACAGTTATCAGTCGAGTATCGGTATGACACCTTTTGAGGCTTTGTATGGTTGGCCGTATAAATCTCCTATCTATTGGTTGAAAGTTGGTGAGTCTGCAATTGTGGTAGGTAAAAATAAGTATGAGGATAGGAAAGTAAACTTACAAGCATGGAAATAGTCTTTTTGACTAAAATATTAATTCCCGAGCAGAATTAATATTTCCCGAGCAAAACTAATAGTCCCCGAGCAGAAGTAAACCACGTGCAAAAAGATAAACAAATGTTTTACTCGATAACGGAACCCCCCCGAGCTGAATTACAGCTCGACATTTAAGTAATATGTTCGGCAATTTAGTCGAAATAGCATATTTAAAAACGTTCTTTGTATAAAGGTATTTAAAGTTAAGAAAGAGGATGTCAAAGACAGACAATTATATTTATGGCGGTATATTATAGAATTATGCCCCGAGCTAAATTTAAGCTCAGGAATATAATATTAATTTCATTAAATTAGTTGAAAATGAATGTCAGATTAATTGATATGAAGAAATGACATGAAGATTTGATCATGATGTATAATATAGATTTGCTTAAATAAATGATCGGAATGAGAAGTTCTAATCATTAAAGCAAATCTCAGAAAAGAATGATACTCATAAAGGTAAAAGAATATGATATATAAAATGATAAAAGAAAAATTTAGTGGAGCAAATTATTAAAGAAACATGACAAAAAATATTAGTAAGTGGAAGTATTATTGGCCCACTGGCCGCTAAAAATACATTTAAGAATTCATATAAGACAAAAAAAGGAATGTCCAGTCAGACCCCACCCTTCAAAAACATAAAGAATAGAAAATGGGACCCAAGCAATAAAGGAAGAAAGGCAGTATAAATACAAAGGTGGATGACATTTCAAAGGTAGGTAAAACTTTTGTTATTGATTTCTCTCTGAATTTCAGTCTTCATTCAAGTTATATTTTCTTTCAAATATTAACTTGATCGTCAGAGTGCCCCCTGAGAAGAAGGGAAGGGGTCCCTTAGTCTTATTTTGTTTTGCAGAGAAAGATCTTGAGAGTCAGCATTTGCAAGAAAGTCAGCATCATCATCTCACCTGGCATTTTTGGACAAGTTCAAGGGTGATCACAAAATTCCCACCCACAATTGGCGCTATCTGAGGGAAATCTTTTTAAAGATTTAAAGATTTCATTTTTTCTGTCCAAAAAATGTCAGGACGAGCACTGGAAACGCCAAGGAAGGAAAGGAACACAACTGAAAGGAAAGGAAAGGGATTGGTAATTGCCATACCCAGTGGTACCAAGAGGCCAAGACAGATTCTTCAGAAGGATAGTTCTCCGTCGAAGAGTCAGAGTTTGGAGGGTGAAGAATCTGAGTATTCTTCTTCAGAAACCAGGAGTCCTATTAATAGGAAGGAGGCAGACTTAAGAAGAATTGTGGAGAGCCGAGATCAGATAATAGAAAGATTGGAAAGGAAAATTCAGGAACTCAAGAGAGGAGAGGTTCCAAATCCTCAACAAGTGGAAGAGAGCATTCCACAGCGATCTCGTTCAAGGTCTAGAAGAACCAGAAGCCAACGTGATCAATAAAACAGACCTAGGAATCAAAATGTACCTGGGACTGTTCTTGATGATCAGGTTAGTCATACTCATGGAAGAAGCCGAGCATCTGATCAGGAGGATAGATCAAGAAGATCTAACTACGAGTAAAGAAACAGGATTCCAGAGATTCCAGCGCGGGGATAGGAGGTATTATGAAGAAGGAAGGCAACCAAGAGATGAGGTGAGGAGGCAAAACCCATTGCCTCCAAATATGAATGAAATCCGAGATCTGATAGATCATCGTATGGGAGGCAGGAGGACAACGCAAGAAAATGTCAGGAGGGCATTGCGACAGATGGCATCAACACCTTTGTGTATTGAGATTGATGACTATCCATTGGCTAGGAATTTTGTCCAGCCAAAATTCCAAATGTATAATGGGACCTCAGATCCCATGGCACATTTAAAGGCATATCTCTAGTCAATGATCATGCACTCTGGAAATGAAGATTTGTACTGCAAGATATTTGCATCCAGTTTAGGGGAAATTGCTCTAAACTGGTATCATACTCTTGCTCCACATTCTGTAATGGGATGGGAAGATCTTGCCGAGCAGTTTGTGGCGAGATTCCTCACTTATCGGAAACCACCGAAGGAATTTGATTTCTTAATGTCATTGAGGAAGAAATCAGACGAGTCAATCCGAGAGTATGCTGGGAAATACATAGGAGTTTACAACGAGATAGAAGATTGCAGTGAAAAGTATGCAGTTGCAACCTTCAAGCTAGGATTGTCTATTCGGGAGAAGCTACGGGAGTCTCTCACAATGAATCCAGTGGAGACTATGGTGGAATTGATGGATAGAGTGGAGCACCATGCAAAAGTGGAAGATGAAATTTCCTGGGAAAATGAAAGGACTGGCCATAAAGCTCATAAGACCAATACTATTAGCCAGAAAAAGCCAGATGAAAAGAGGAAGCAAGAGTCAATGCCTACAGTTGTAGAGAAGAAAGAAGAGCCAAATGAAGTGATGTATGTAGCGCGAAGAGTCCCAAGGCCAGGTCTGCATTCTTTTAAAGCTATTCATACTACTTTTAATGTTCCTATTTTTGGATTATCTGGCCAATGAAGGACGAGCCATTCTGGAGATGGCCCAAGAAGCAAAGGGGAAATCAAGTTGAGCTGGAAGCAACTGGAAAAAGATGCAGCTTTCATAGGGAGTTTGGCCATATGACAGAAGATTGTAACACGTACAAATTTTTTTTGGAAGATCTGGTTGCTGCAGGACATTTGAAGAAATACCTTGCAGGTCCAGAAGATGCAGCGCGAGAGGAGAATCAAAGAGCAGCCAGTCCCGAGCATAGATTTTTAGCTCCCCTTGGTACTATTCATGTTATCCATGGCATGGTAGAACCAATTTCGGAGAATGACGCCCGTGCTCAAAGAAGGAGGGAAGCCCATTTGCATCGTGTTTTACAGCTTGGCCAGAAACGATCAAGAGAGTATGGACCAGAAAAGATTTTTTTTCAGAAGAAGATCTTGTTGGAGTGCAGGTCCCGCACAACGATGCTCTGATCATTACTTTGAAAATTTCCAGGTTTGATATAGAGAGGATTTTGGTTGATCAGGGAAGTTCCATAGAAATTCTTTATTATGATGCCTTCAAGAAAATGGGTTTAACAGAGGCTAATCTGCAGGAAGCCAAAATTCCATTAATTGGTTTCAGTGCAGAGCCAGTTTGGCCTCTAGGATTGGTGGTTCTACCAGTCCGTGCTAGAAGGGTTACATTGAACCCTGAATTCTTAGTGGTAGATATCCCTTCAGCATACAATGCAATTGTTAGAAGAATATGGATGCATAGGATGGGAGCAATCCCCTCAACCTATCATCAGGTTCTTAAATTCCCTGGTCCAAAGGGAATTGAATGTATTAAAGGAAATCAAACTATTTCTAAAAGTTGTTTTGTAGCCTCTTTGAAAACAAAACAGCGAGCTGAGCAGGTGAAGTCCATAGAGGTGGCAGATCAACCAACATTGGAGGATGTTGGAAAAAATCCAGAAAAAAGAGTGGTGGAAAAACTGAAGAAAGTTGCAGCTCATCCAACTGATGAAGAGCGCTATTTTTTTGATTTGAGAGGAAATGGAAAAGGAAGATGAACAAAATCTGGTTCAATTCCTAAAGGATCACATTGATGTCTTTGCAGTCAGTGCTGTTCTAGTCAAAGAAGAGAATGCCGAGCAGAAAGCTATTTATTACGTCAGCAAAACACTTCTTGATGCAGAAACAAGATACTTGCCATTGGAGAAGCTGATATTGGCCTTAGTGGTAGCCTCAAGGAAATTGAAGCACTATTTCTTAGCTCACATCATTGAAGTGCCAATCACTCATCCCTTAAAAACTGTACTAAAAAAAGCAAATTTTTTGGGAAGAGTGGCTGCCTGGTCTGTGGAGCTCGGGGAGTTTGATGTACGTTTCATTCCGCGCACAGCAATCAAAGAACAGATTCTTGCAAACTTTGTTGCAGAATTTACTCCTGGAAGCAGCATAACAGAACAAGTGCAAGAGAAGGATCCAGGGCCATCAGAACAATTAAGACAAGAGGCAGAACAACCAGAACCAAGTGAAAAGATTGCAGATTTGCCAGAAGACTCATCAAAATAATGGAAGCTTTTTGTAGATGGTTCTTCTTGTAATAAAGGAGCTGTAATTGGAGTTGTATTATTTTCACCAGATGGATTGGCATTAGAACAGTCAATCCATTTGTCTTTTAATGCTACTAATAATATTGCTGAGTATGAAGCTTTGCTTGCAAAACTTAATACTGCACGACAATGTCAAGATGATGATTTGTTAATTCATTGTGATAGTCAGTTGGTTGTTAACCAATTGTCTGGCGAGTATGCAACTAAGAATGACCGAATGGCTTCTTATGCTGAGAAAGTTAAAGAAGCCTTAGGCCATTTTTCCAAGACAAAGATTGTGCAGATCACTTCAAAGCAAAATAGTCATGCTGATGCCTTGGCTTGTCTAGCATCATCAGTACCAGTGGACCTCCGCCGAATAATCAGAATTGAATCACTGCCTCAGCCGAGCATTGAAAAGCCTCTTATGGAAGAAAGCATGGATCTTGATCTTGGCTCAAGCTGGATGGATCCAATTGTGGCGTACATCAAAAATGGAACATTGTCAGATGATAAGAAAGAAGCACACTGACTGAAACTTAAATCAATCAGATTTTGGCTTTCTCCCAGTCAAGACTTGTATCAAAAATCTTTCACTGGACCATATTTAAGGTGTTTTCATCCAACTCTTGTACAGAAATTCCTCTATGAAATCTATGAGGGGGTGTGCGACAGCCATGTTGGAGGTCGTTCACTTGCTCATAGGGTAATTTCTCAAGGATATTGGTGGCCCTATATGCAAGAAGATGCACAGATGTATGTTCAGAATTGTGATAAGTGTCAGAGGTTTTCCCTTATTATTCATGTGCCTGTTTATTGATTTGGCACCATTAACTAGCCCTTGGCCATTTGCTCAATGGGGGTTAGATATTGTGGGACCAATGCCAACAGCAAAGCATATGAAGAAGTATCTGTTAGTTGGAACAGATTACTTCACAAAATGGATAGAGGCAGAGCCATTGGCAAAGATCACTGAGAAGAATGTAGAACAGTTTGTTTGGAAGAACAT
The DNA here is from genome assembly GCA_002855965.1 of Monotropa hypopitys. Lineage (NCBI taxonomy): Eukaryota > Viridiplantae > Streptophyta > Magnoliopsida > Ericales > Ericaceae > Monotropa > Monotropa hypopitys. The sequence continues at coordinate 8,679 of NMUG010012657.1, forward strand.
AATAACAAGATTTGGGATCCCTTATGCATTGGTATCTAATAATGGAACCCAATTCCTCAAGGCATTTTGTGCGGGTTACAAGATTAGAAACTTTTATGCATCTGTGGGATATCCCCAAATCAACGGACAGGCAGAGGCTTCCATCAAGACTCTTTTGGATGGAATCAAGAAGAGATTGGACAAGGCAAAAGGCAGGTGGGTTGATGAGCTTCATATTGTTTTATGGGCTTATCGTACAACACCTCGAAGGTCTACTGACGAAACCCCATTTTCATTAGCTTATGGGGTGGAGGCAGTTATTCCTTTTCAGGTGGGAATCCCCACAATCAGAACAGAGATGATAGAACAAGGAGGCAAGGATTCAGCAATGACAATGCAGCTGGATTTGATTGAAGAGAAAAGAGAAAGAGCATATGTGAAGCTGGCAGCGTATCAATCTCAACTCTCTCGGTATTACAACAAGAAAGTACATCCCGTAGAATTTCAGATGGGTGACCTAGTACTAAGAAAAGTGCTCGGCAGTATGAAAGATCCAACAGAAGGAAAGCTCGGGCCAAATTTGGAAGGGCCGTACAAAGTGATTGGAAAAGGAAGTCAAGGATCATACAGACTTGTGGATTTAGAAGGAAAAATGATTCCACGAACATGGAATACTCTAAATCTACGAAAGTATTATCAGTAGTTGTATTGATCTTTTATATGAATGAAATTCATTTATCCCTTACTGTGTGTTGTTACAGATATTACATGCAATGAAAGTCTTGATAAACTTTAATTCTATGCAAGGGGGCAAATGAGAAAGAAAGAGATAAAGAAAGAAAAGCATCAAAAAAAGACAAGATAAAAGATTGGGGGCTACTTTTTTGTGACACATGCCTTAGGGTTTGTGACAAAATTGTCTTCCCGAGCACATAAATATATGGATGAGAAGTCCGATATTTTTGCTCAAAATAGAAAGAACAAAGGGGCTACTTTTTTGTGACACATGTCTTAGGGTTTGTAACAAAATTGTCTTCCCGAGCACATAAATATATGGATGAGAAGTCCAATGTTTTTGCTCAAAACAGAAAGAAAAAGGGGCTACTGCTTTGTGACACATACTTTTTAAGTTTGTGACAAAAATGTCTTCCCGAGTAGAATACATATGGATGAGAAGTCCAGTATTCAGTGCTCAAAATAGAAAGAAAAGGGCTACTTTATTGTTCAATAACAAAGGTGAGAGCAAGCCTATGTTAGAATAGAATTGTCTTCCTGAAACTTGTAAAGGATGAGAAATCTAACAAGTGTCCGAAACAGAAAGTTTGGGGCTATTTTTCTTATCAAATATCCTGAGGTGAGAGCAAGCCCAGGATAGATGATGGAATTATCTTCCCGAGTAATTGCAAAGGGTGAGAAACCCAGCATTTACTCAAAACAGAAAGAATAAAGGATTTACAGAAAGACACAAAGCAAGCATGATTGAAGGAATGATTGCAAGATGTGAAGAATGGTTCATAGAGGCAAGAAAGTTGCAAGTAACAAAGATGCTGATTCAAAGGATAATATGGAAATAATGGAAATACAAAATCATTAAGGTGTGATTTTATTTCTCTATAGATATCAAATTTATTCATTTTTAGTTTCAAAA
>NMUG010012658.1:0-10305 GCA_002855965.1 Monotropa hypopitys
CTTCTTATAAAATTTCAAGCTTCACTTAATTATAATTTGCAAAATATTTACTACGTTCTTGCAATTTTCAAAACTTTTACAACCTTTGTAATTTACAAAAATTTGTCACTTAATTGGAATTTTCAAAATATTTATGTAACGACCCTGATTTTCAAACCATTTTTTAAAACAATATAAATGGTTAATAGTGGTACGAGAGAACTCACTACCCAAGGTGTCAATCCAGAAGGCGTCTAATAAAGTGAAGTAGATTTCACTAACATGGTAACAAAGGTCCAGAAGAGTACAGAAGTGTGGAAGAGTAAACGTACAACAACTAACTACAATATCTACTAAAGTAAATAGTACAAAAGTAAAGGGAGTGACAACCTCGAGAGAAAACCCAGCAGCTACTATGAGATCTCCAATCAACAAGTCCTCCTATCCCTCCACACAAAGACTATGGTAAGGGGGGAAGATGGTCTGAGCTATTCACATACTCAGTAGGAAACCACTAACTACTAACAAGTAGGCACACAGTGAGCATGTAAACAACCTTCCACATACAAACGTATTGAAAGTAAAGGAAAGAACAAGACTGGGAGGTGATGCAAAGGTATCCTTAAGTGCAATGGACACAAATATCGTACTGATAGTGAACACTAAGTCTAGTCCTCAAAACCACAAAGCACACATTGGAATGGTCTTTAAGAACCAACCAGAAAGACGACAACTCAAACACTAGTCAATACTCTATTACGGAATAAGACAACCCCCAAAAGCCTACAGAAGAACCCAAAGAATCACAACACCCAATTATACTTACCAATTCATTCTACAATTCTTGCTCACTTTTACACACCATTATAGATTGGATTCACTAATAAATTTTGGGATATTTGAATGTTTGAGATAAGTTTTCCAGTTCTCTCAACCTTGTTAGAACAAGAGAGCTATAATAGTCCACCTTTATAAGATAAGGGATAACCACACATTTATTTATTTATTATTATTATTTTGTTGCATCTTCCCAACTTGTCAAAACAAGAGGGTCACGAATCTCAATCTCATAAAAAAGGGATTAATGTGGTAAGCTTCCCTTGAAACCCATCGGCCGATGTTTTCAGTTTGTTCCGAGACTTACGTGGGAACTCATATCTCCCCCTTTGGCCCAAAGACTTCTTCCTATGATTATCGGGAAATAATCACTAGGGGTTCCGTGACATACGGGAACACGTATCTCCCACCTAATACTTATAAGAGTGTTATAAGATCACCCGGGCACTAAATACACATTCACATCATTAGAGGTTCATCTCTTTGATTTCATGGAGTTGTGAATTTAGATTAAAATATTCAAGATTGCATATGGGTAGTCCTCGTAGGATACATTCTCCATATTGGACATTCATTGCATATATTAGGTTCGTTCTTTAGTTCTTCACTTCACAACTCAACCTTGACTATATCAAGGGAGACCACATTATGTTCAATGCCTTCCACCTTGAAGATATCAAGGGAGGCCACACCAATTTGTACTAGTTACAAGACCATTTGATTTATCACATTGATCTATGGATTTCCCAAGCCAAACCAAGACACTACAAGTGACCATAGAATATAAGGAAGCTCTAAGTTCTCAAATAACTCTACGACGACTCGCCAAATTCCCAAATCAAGTATACAAATCTAATTTGACATTTTATCGAACATATGATGGCCATTGGGTTTCCAAGGCCACTCAATGACTTCTCAAGTCAATCTACACATCCTACAACCTCAAGAACCAAATCCAGGACTCATATTGACCATCAAAACTCAAATTGTCATTTCATGGAACACTTGACCTCCATGATTTGAAGGGCAAAGATAAGACCTCCTAGGCTCATACAAAATCAAGGCAAATGGTTTCATACTCTCCAAAAGTACCTCGGTACAAATCCTAGTATACAAAAAAACCTAGATTTGAGGGGGAAGGAAACACAAGAGAACAACTACCACACATACGCACACACTAGCTAGGAGATAGAGATTTACCCACTAGAAGATCCAAGAACTCGAAATCTTTTGATGAGGTATTCTTCATAAGCCCATGAACTGAGTACGTCTATAGATAGATCTTGGCGAGCTCTATGATGTTAATGCTTGAGGTTTTGCAAGATTCTTCCTAGATTGGCAAGGGTTTTAGAGAGAAGGAAAAGAGAAAATGAGAGAAACAAAGTGAGGTGGAAGATAGGGAGTGTGCTGGGCAAACATGAGGATTTTTGCGCATAGAGGAGTATTTATAAGGCGTGCAAAAAGATAGAAAATCACGAATATCACAGAAAATAAGCCTTGCATGTAACACCCTTGAAATTTGAAACCATTTTTTTTAAGGAGATAAACAAGGATATAAGAGCATATGCACTAAAAGTCTAATCCATGATCATCACCATTCACACAAAATATTATATGATCGACATCACACATCACATAAGTTTAGGAAAAGATACAAGTCCGGGTGTTATCCTGACAAAACATGAAATACTAAAAGAAATGAAATACAAGTCCATATGTTGGACGCATGCTTCAATGATTATCCCAAAAAGCTTGAACTCTACCAAGCTATGTCATCGGCTCCTTCCCTAAAAACAAGAGGGTTAGGACACGCCTAGTAGGAAATTCCAAACAAGTAATTAATATGGTTGAATACACAAAAGTAAGAAGAATGCATGCATAAGAGTTAGGCATAATATCGAATTGTGACCATAAGAAAAAGATAGGTGTTTTCCAAGACTTTCCACATTTTGATCAATCCCATTTCCATCATTCCAAAATATTCTACTTAATAGAATTTATCAAGATTTTATAAGTTTTGGCTAATTCCGCGTCAGCCGATCGTCAACAAGCTAACCGTCAATTTCCTTTGTATTCCCCGACGCGACGGGAAGGGCCAAAAAACCCTTCATTGCGCAATGTCGTAAGTGCTCGCACAGAAAGCAGTCCGGGCATTCCTGACAGGGAATATACGTGCCACAGTCTCCAGAGACGGCTGCATCCTCAGAACAAACTGATACTCCTCCAACGTAGGAGTCATCTCATGATAGCCAAAGCAGAACAGACTCAGAGTCGGTATCCAATATCTCAGTACAGCGAGCAGAAAGTCCGGGACGATGTAAATGGTCAAAAGGCTGGCCAACCCGCCAAACAACTGCTCAAACATAAGTCGCTCAACTGGGGTAAAGACACCCACCAAGAAACTAAGAGTGCAACAAACGCAGGCGCAAACGACATTTCCCTGCATAGGAGAAACATAAATCAGTATCCTATTTTTTTATCTATGATGTGCAGTACAATAGATTTAGAAAAGGAAAAGCAAGTACAACAGATAAAGATGGATTAAAATTAAAACACATTGCATGTAGAATGTTACACAAAGAAAAAGAAAGAATAAAAAGGGATAACTACACAAAGTGTCCTGCTAGAAAAAGAAAGAACAAAAAGGGCTAACTATACATAGTATCCTGCTGAAAACAACTCAAATGCTATGCTATCAAACTTCGAAAAAAAATCTCTGTCTGTGCTGCAGGTACATCAGATATCTCTGCTCCTACCATCACCTCGTCGTGCTCGGCGTCTGGGTCTCCTGTCCACTGAACCTCTCGGGGGATCCGGGGGAACCTAAAACAGCAAAATAAATCTATCAGAAAAACAAAAAAGACAGTAAAGCGGGTCTACATAGACTTATGAAATGAAAAGACAGAAAGTAAACTACTATGTTTACGTACCTCAGCTGGGGGAAACTGCTGATCTGATGGTCCCTCTCCATGCTCAGCCATCCATCACTGGAAATCCTGATACAGTCTCCAATGCTCCTCTTCGGAAATAGGCTGGGAAGTCTGGGCTCTGCGATTAGCACCCCTCATCATCTGAAAGAACCGATCCTGCTCAACACCGATCGAACGTCCTCCCCGAACCTGGGTCGTAGTGGTGAAGCGGCCAATGGATACACTCTGAATCCAAGTAGTGTAGTCCCCCATCATCATGAACCTGGCTACATCAAAATCTCCCAAAGTCGGGGACCAATCCTATCCAAAGGTGACAGTACGAGGGCATCTGGGGATCCGTACCTCTCCCGTCATCTGGTGCCAACAGTAGTCATCCATATACAGCTCCCAGGAAGAATAAGAGAAAAAGGTGCAACGCCGAGACGACAGATATACCTCGACTGTGTAGGCCTCCCACTCTTCCATAAACTGGAACGACTGCCAAGTAATGTCATCTGGCGTGACAAGCTCTAACTGAGAGCGGAGTGTCACGAAATCCAACAAATCCACAGAACGCGTAGACGGACGCGACCACATCAAGGCCCTGAGAATGAAATACTCCAAGCCAGTGGAACGGGGGCGCCCTACGCTCATATGCTCAAATGACCACCACAGAAGAAAGGGCCAAAATCCTAGCTGTGTCGGCGCAGGATAACTAACTCTCCTTCGCATCGCCTGGAGGAACAAAGCAAAAGTAAAAGACCCTCAATTGAAGAGGGCACCGTCTGGGAAGTCCACAATCCCGACGTAAGCAATAGAGAACAAAGTGTCGTTGATGCATAGAAAGCACGACACTAGCAGATATAAGAGCAATCGACGCTGCCGCTGGAGCAACTCCAAGCCGTCGTACTCTATGGTGTAGAAGAAATCACCACCTCTCAATATCGAACCAGGGATCCGTCTCCCGTTCAACTCATGAGGATGAATACCCAGAACCCTCTCTGCATCAATAGCGGTCCCCTCCGTCCTCTGGACAGGGATCCCTCGAAATCTCAAACCTGTGATAACGGCCCACTCAAAAGGAGTAACGCCTAACTCACAGTCTCTCAAATGCAACGTGTTGGTCTCACTGAACCAACGCTCGGCCAGGGCCCGAACCAATGTATGCTTCGAGCGAAATGGGGGGATGGCTAAAAAATCGCCAAAGCCCTGCTCAATCAGAAAATTCCTATATACGGGGTGCGCATCATTGCACACCTCAACTGCCTGATACCATGCTCCGTAGAAGGTCCTCTCAGGTGGAACTGTCCGTGCACGTAAATACATCGAAGAATGTGACCGAAGATGTGTCAAAAGCGGTGTATCACGAACACTCAAGCTGGCCTCTCGGAGCTCCTCGGGAACCATCGTCCCTCTCAACTGGCATCCCACATCGTCTGGGGAAAAAAGGCTCAAAGTATCCAAATCTGGTTTCCACCTCATGGCCAGCATCCATCACAAAGTCGAAATCATCAATGTCAAAGGGAGGCTCCTCCCTCTCCTCCTCCTCTGCCGGTAAGGGACATATAGCTCATTCGTTCGATCTTCATTCCTGGCCTATGCCTCAGACTTTACCACACATTTTCAAATGCAACACAGCCAAACACACGAGGAACAAGATGAAAGAGAGTGGAATCCCGAGCATCAATCCAATCGCAATTCGAAAGCTAAGTTCCAAGTCCAGATCTTGCAGTTGGAGCCCAGCCTCGTTTGCAGGTCTATAAGGTCCAGCCTCGTCTGCAGGTCTAGAAGGTCCAGCCTCCTCAACAGGCTCCTTCCCTGATCTACGTCGAGAAGTCATCATGCAAAGCAAATGTGCAAATTATTAAAATCATGCTAGTCAAGTGACTCAAGTTCAGGTAACGAATATCTGCAAATTTTACAGGTACAACCGTTCGGTAACTTCTTTCTATGATTATCGACGCGATTAAATTTTCCGAACCTACAGTAGCATCTGCTTATAACTACAGGTTTGCATTTTCAAAAAATCCCAGTAGTATCTACCTACGGCTACGGATTTATATTTCGAACCTACAATAATACCTACTTAGGATTACGGGTTCATATTTCAAAACCTACAGTAGTATTCCACCTAGGACTACGAGTTTATATTTCAAGACTTATGCCGGCAACTACCTAGGGCCACATACTTACATATTCAAAAATATAGCTAGCATCTTTTTAAGGCTACGAGTTTGCAGTGTCAAAAAAAACCCCAGTATTATTTTTTTACGATTACTGAGGCAAATTTTGAATTTGTCAGTAGTAGCACATCCATACGGCTATTACTCAGGTAAATCAGTTAAATTTTTCAGAGACCGAGTATTATCTTTTTACGATTACTGGGGCAAATTTTGAATTTGCCAGTAGCAGCATCTCCCTACGGCTATTACTCAGGTAAATTCCTTTAAATTTTTCCAAGAGCCAGTATTAACTTTTTACGATTACTGGGGTCAGTTTTAGAATTTGCCAGTAGTAGAATCTCCCTACGGCTATTACTCAGGTAAATTCCTTTAAATTTTTCAAAACCCATTATTATCTTTTTACGTTTATTGGGGCAAATTTTGAATTTGTCAGTAGTAGCACCTTCCTACGGCTTACTCAGGTAAATCAGTTAAATTTTTCAAAACCCAGTATTATCTTTTTACGATTACTGGGGCAAATTTGGAATTTGTCAGTAGTATCACCTCACTACGGCTATTACTCATATAAAAATGTCCAAACCCAGTAATATTGATCGTTGTCGTGCGCGAGTCAAAAATAATATTTATAACCGAGAATTAACACTACGTAGTAGTAGTAGTAAGTCAGGGATCGATCCACGAAGAAAGTTGGGCTAAGTTGCAATGATTTTGAAAAATTTCTTAAATTAATTCTGAAAAGAAGATTTGATTTGATTTTGAATTTTAATTAAATAAACTAAGAAATAAAAGTGCGAACTAAATTAATTTACTTTTATGAAAAAATAACTATCTAGGAATTAGAATCAACTCGACTCGATGCAAAATAGATTTATTTAAATGAAAGTTAGATTATTTGATTTTGCCGGATATCACAATATGTGTCACTCATATAGGATATCGTCAAGAAAATAATCGTTAATCGTCGAATAGCATGGACTATCACGCTAGTACGATCCGTCTCAACAGTACGATCTGTCTCAACGGCACGGGTCGTCTAAGGGCACGGTCCGTCTAGGATATATAGCTCATCTTACCCATCCGAATAACGACTAATGACTATTCAATAACACAAAAGATGGCGAATCGTCGAATAGTATGGACTATCATGCCAGTATGGCCCGTCTCAATAATACGACCTATCTCAACAGCACATATCGTCTAAGGGCACGACCCGTCTAGCATGTATAGCCCATCTTATACATCAGAAACACAACTAATGAATATTATTGTATTATTGTATGAACGAGAACCGAAATCGAAAAAAATAAATCATGCACCAATAATAAATCGCGTTCTTGTTCATACAATCAAAATAAAATAAATAATAAAAATCAAACCAACACGCGGAGATCGAGTATCATCTTTTTCTTAGAAGAGGAATTAATCGGACATTATTGAGCAAATTTTTTTTGTCCGGTCGCGTCTGTCCCTTTTCTTTCTTTTCTTTTCTGTGCGCCAGCCCTGTGCGCCAGCCTCCTGTGTGGCGTGTGAAAGCAGCCCCTCGGATAGCTGCCTCCTTTCTTTTTCCTTTTGCCCTAAGCGTGTAGGGCCTTTTCCCCAAAAAGCTCCTTCACCCCACCTTTTCCCTTCCTTTTAATGGCCTCCCTTTTGTCTCTGGACCCCCTCTTTTGCCCTTTTTATGTATTGTACGTGAGAGAGAGGGAGAATTCCCCTCCTGATGCGTAGCCCCTTCAAAAGTCTCCCCTCTTATTCTATACAAAAAAGCTACACACCCAAGCCGACACCGAACCCCACACTGATTGTGGGTCCAATTGCATAGGGGCTCATATTTTAGGGCCCCGTATGAATAATCCGAACCGTTGAAAAATATTAAATAAATATTTTAAGTAATATTATAAAAAATCAGTTTATTAAGATACAGTTTGGTGCATCATATCAAATAATTTAGCTATGAAGCACTAAACTGTATCTGAATAAACTGATTTTTTACAGTATTACTTAAAATATTTATTTAAAAATTTTCAACGGTTCAGATCATTAATACGGGGCCCTAAAATATGGGCCGCTATGCAATTGGACACACAATCGGTGTGACATTCGGTGTGTCATTCGGTGTGGATTTCTGTGCATGTATCAGTGTTCTATTCTATATTAGGTAGTTTATTATATTAGAAAACTTTTTTTTGTCCTATTCTCCTTTCCTATTTTATGTAAAGTAAAATTTATGTATATTATAATTTCCAAAAGATTATTTTTTTCTTTACAAGCAAAGCATTATTTTTTATGTAAAGTAAATTCTTTTTCTTATTTAATTCTTATTTATTTAATTCTCTATTCTTCTTAATAATTATTCACAAAGTATTTCTCTTATTAATTTCCATCAAATATTTCTCTTTTTTCTTCTTGTGTTCCATTTGGCCAAAATTAATTCTTTTTCCGGCTAAAATCTGTGAACCTGCAAATACTCGAAACTCCAACAAAAATAATTAAATAACAGGATCTGGACTAATAAAATGTATAATTAAAGAGTGTAATTGGGTACGTTTCCGTACCTATCACATCCCTCAACTTACATTTTGCTAGTCCTTTAGCAAAAGAAATAAAATAAAACAAGAGATAAAAATATAAAATGACAAAACACAAACAAGTAAATAAGTAAAGATGCAGATAGTTTCTTTAAACCTCCGGGTAGCCCCGGTAAGACGAGTGAGGTCTCGTGAGAGTTTTTAACAACGACTACCCACAAAACCTACGGAATTACTTCTACATAGACCAAAAATCGTGCAAGCTAGAACTCAAAAGCAAAATAAGAAATTGGACTCTCGCATTAACAAGTAGACAAGCAAAATTCATCAAGTTAACAAGTGAAAAACAAGGAATGACATCAATTGTCAACTGTAATGTGCAAGGCTTATACGTCACAAGTAAAACAACAAGTAAAAAGTCTATCCGGACCGAGCTTCAACTTCAAATTCTCACCGTGTCATGCACTCATAAATAAAATACTTCGAAATAAGGTGCATATATTGAACTCTCCTATGTGCGGGCTGAAGATACATATAATTGAATGTGGTGACTGAGAATCCGGAGGGTGCTGAGAGTCCTTCGGATGATGGCCGGACGACTGGGAGGGAGTGCTCCGGTTGGTTGCGGGGTCACCTATCAGAGAAGAGGGACACCTGCTTGGCTCCTGCAAAACAAGGGTCAGTGCCCACCGGTCGGCAGCGACCGAGAGTGACCTCTGATGGCTAAGTCAGGAACGGTTGGAGAAGGAAACTGTTAGCTCAAAAGAGGGGTCGGAGAGATACCAGAGTCCATATCAGATTGATCGATCCCGTGAACAGTGTTTTGACGGGATATTTATAGGAGTCCTGACTTGGGCGCCAAGATGCAAGCGTGTGAAGCACACAGGCGGGAGGCCAGGTGCTGACGTTAGCCCTAAAGTGTTGTTGGGCCGCTGAACCGACCCGAGTCACGTCAGCAGTTGTACGGCCGACCCGAGTGCCATTTGCCGAAGGTCATTGTTCCTTGTTGCTGCCGATGGTGGACCCCTCCGGCATGGGACCGTCCGTCGGTGGAAGTTGTCCCCTCTCCCAGTGGAGAGTGGAGACACTGGGCTTCCTTGACGTCCGGTTGGGTATGCCGAAGCTTGAAGGAGGCCGCATGGCCGGCTTGGCTCCTTCTGGTGTCCGGTGAGACTACTTAGGATGCTGAAGGGCACATGATGAACCGCCGGTTCTATCCTCCAACAGCAGTATGTCCGGAGGTCCGGAGGTCCGTGAGGCCGATGGCCCTGGATTGCTCCGGATGTATGGATGGGGTCCGGATCGCTGAGAAGATCCGGATGGTGGGGTCCGGCCCAAGACGGATTCAGTCCGGCTAGCACAATAGCCCCTCAATTCTTTTCAACTTGTTGGAAGGGATTGATTTGTTCTGCCGGACGCTAGCTGCTCCGTTGGCCGGACACTGAATGATGTTGCTGAAGGCTTGCTTTTATCTGGAAGCTTCGCAGTTGAGGGCTTTAGATGCACACGCATTGTCCGGCGCGTCACTGGCCTGTGATGATTGTGTTTTTTAACCGCCATTTTTGGTTGGCCACGTGTCTTCATCTGATTGGCTAGGAGAGTCGGTGCGTACGGATGGGACGTCCATCGATATCCTCACATGTCGCCTGATTGGTTCGCGCTGTCACCCTGGGATCCGTGTGAGACAGCATGTCCCCTGCCCCATCTATAAATACAGAGGACTGGTAGTTGTGGCATTTACTGCTGCGAATTTTATGCTCTCCGATTCCCAAGCTTCAAACGACTGCTCTTCTTTCGGACGCTCAAGTTTCCCAGACTTCTTCCCTTTTCTTTCAGGTATTAACCGAACCTCAGTGAATTCCTGTTTTTCTC
>NMUG010012659.1:0-10305 GCA_002855965.1 Monotropa hypopitys
AAAATGGTTTGGAAATTGGTGGTGTCTACTCTTTCGAGTTGGTCTTGTTGTTGTTTTTTTGGAATTTTAAGCAATTCCTGTCTATCTTGTGGTGACTTTTGAGCCTGTCTTGGCACTTGTTAGAGGATCTTGTTAATATTGGACTCGTTGGTTCCGGTTGTATCCTCATGTGGGTAGCGGTGACTCCTATTCTATCACTGTTAACTGTTTCTAGTTCCTTGTCCTTAGAGTGTTAACGAGTTCCTTCGTTGGCTCTTGTAAAGATTTGGCATCTTGTTCCTCAGTTTCGGTCGTTTGTGACTATAGTTGTGGATGGTCGAGTCTATCCCTTCTTAGGAAGCCGATTCTTGTTGTCGTCATCGTGGCTTTCGAGCCTATCTTTGGTAGCGGATGGTGAACTTTGCTGCGATCAGTTGGTGGACTCTCGTTTTCCCTCCTAGTGAGGATGATGTGTTCGCATGCGATTGGGTAACCTTTTCTCGAGTTCACTTTCTTGTGGTCATAGTTGAACTCCTTGTTCTATATTCGTGTGGAGGAGTGTAATCTCTCTTGACGTTAGTGGTCCGACAGTCGCTCTTGTGGTTGGGAGTCTGTAGTGCTCTTGCGATTGAGCCTTGAACTCTGTTTCACTTCTTGAAGTTGATGTCTGGAACTTGCCCTTTGTGTGGTTGGCTTGATTGTTTCCTGGTGGTTGAGTTTGACTCCCATTCTCGTTGCGCGGTAGACTTCCTGCTCGATAGGCTTATGGTTGAGATTTGTTGACTTTTGGGATTGATTGGGTTCCCTAGTGTGTATAGTTCCTTGTGCGAGTGGTGGAACCATAGAATAACCTTGCTTGTGGGATTGAGATCTGTGGGCGTTTCTCATCGTGTTGACACTTGGTGTTCTAGTGATTGTGACCTTCTTTGGGAAGTGAGGACGTCTCAGTGTGGTAATGTCTTGTAGTGGCAGAGAATGTGTGTGGTTCACTTGGGATGTAAAGTATCCTTGGGTTAGTAGGTTCTCCTCGTGGACTAGTATCACGTGTTTGATGTTAGTGGTGGTAGCGCTCTACCTTTAGTTGACGCGAGAGTTAGTCTCGACTGGTGGTTTGAGGTCCATTGAGAGTTGTTTGGGACTTAATACTTGCAGTTGCGGTTACCTTTGGTTGAGAGAGAAGGATGAAGGAATTTGAGTATGGTCTCTTGTTCGTGTGATAGCTTTGAGTCGTGACTTGGGGTCATTCGGAAAAGGGTTGAAGTTGTGTTAGTTCACAGTGGTTCCTTGGTTATTTGACTATTTGGGTATTTGGCTAGGTGGTCATTGGACTTGTTGTATGACTTGGGAGATAGCCTTGTATTGAAATTGTCTCGATTGGTCACTTGGACTTGTTGGGTGATTTAGGTGTTAGACTTACCTTTGGAATGCCTTGGTGTTTGTGCGATGAGTTGTTGTGTTATGAGCGGGGGAAATAGTTCGAGGATTTTAGTTCTCTTGATGCCTTGGAGTAATAGTGTGTATATGACTATCTTGTGGTTCTTTCTAGAAGTGGCATTTGGGTTCTCGCCTTGTTGGATAATAGTGTGGAGAGTAAATGATCTTGGATTAAGAGATAGAAGTGTAATAACCTTGCTTGGTGACTTAAAACGTTGGGTGTGGATTTGACTTGAAGTCATTGTTTTGGTAGAGAGGAATGATTGGGTTGATTGCTTGAGGTATCTTGTGTCTTGATTAGAAATTGAAGACAAGAGATTAGAATTATTTTCTCAACTGGGTGTGAGGTTATAGGAGGTAAATTTTAGCTTGGGTGACTCTTTCACCTCATCTTGGTTGTAGGATATTGTCGATCAGATGCCCTTCTTGGCATGTCGATTTCCTCCTTGTTCAACCCTTTGCGGGATCGGTGAATAGATGTCATTCCTTGGTTGTTTATCGTCTTGTCAACTCTTTGGATCGATGTGCTTGATCGATGGTCTCTACCATCATTGTGGAAATGTTGTTGCGTACACTCGTGCCTTATTCTTGTCGTTACAAGGATTCATTGTTCTTCTAGTTATGCGATCTGACTTCTCGTGTTTCTTGTTGGCACTTGGTGGCGATTGCAGAAGCTGTGCGTTGTTCGGAAAATCATCTTGATTCTTGTTTTCCAACTTTTGACGTTGCGACGGGATTTGCCATCTTCTCATCGACTGCTTGTGGTACGTCTACGGTTTTGGCGCGTGTCGTAGTGGTGAAGTGTTGTCCTTATCGCACGTAGAGAATCAATTATTTCATAGATCTTGTCTTAAGGAATCGTATACTTGCTTCGTGCACTCTTGTTTTGTGGATTACCTTCGTTCACTCGTTCTCGTTTGCCATGCCTTCGTGGGAATCCAAATTGTTGTCGTATCCTTTGGCGCCGTGTCCATTTGCGCTTGGACACTTCTGTTCCGCTGTGTTGTCTCCCTTCGGAGCTCTTGTTTGAGAGTGTGTTGTGGGATTGGTTGTGATTAGTGTGAGCAGTAAGACGAGTTTACTTTTGTGTTGTGCAGCTGTGTTGTGAGCGTTGGGGTAGGATGTGTGTGTTCCCTTGAAGTCGACTGCACCGACTTGGATTGTGATGAGGTTTGGCGTGACCGGTGTGGGTAGTCCGTGTCATGTGGTGTAGGAATGAATATGATGGATTGTTTTGAGAAGGTGACTGGCCAGCACATCTCAAATCAAACTTCATAGTCATTCCGGCACCGCACTAGGTGTGTGTGAGTTAGTTTGTGAGATTTTGACTGTTTGGGTCTTCCTCTGGTGGCATTGTGATTGTTGGTGTGATTTGGGTGGCACAGTTGTTGTGTGACCATCCCTTGTTGGTTGTCTTGATTTCGAATCTTGTGTCGTATCGGTTGGATTATTCCTACTTTGTTCGAAAACCTATTTCGGGGTTGTTTCGCGCGTTCGTGGTGATAAAGTCGTTGGGGACTTCTTTGCGATAGTCGAAAATCGTTCTCTTATTTTTCTAAATTTTTTAGAAAAATATCTGGAAAAAAAAATTCGGAGTACCCGTATCGTGTCCGTACCGTATCCGTGTATCGGTACCGTACCGGCGTATCCTTGGTGTATCGGAGTAATCTAGGAGTATCCTTAGTGTATCGGCGTATCCAAGGCGTATCCTTGGCGTATCGGCGTGTCCTCGGAGTATTTTTGGCATATCGGTGTGTCCTCGTTGTGTCCGTGGTGTGTCGGCGTATCCATATCGTATCCCCTCGTATCCCTCTTGTTTCGGTACTCGGAAAGTTCCTAGGCATGTCCACATTGTGTTTTGGCATATTCTAGAATTTTGTGGAATTCCTTTGAAGTTTTTCGGGATGATATTCTTGCAGTTGGACCTCTGTATCGTGTTTTTGTTCGAAAATGCTCGTTTCTAGCTTGTTTGATCAGTTGGGAACCTTTGGTTGCGCGAAGACCATTTCTTTGGACGTTGATGTCTCTCACGAGGACGTTTCCTTTTTTCTTGTGTTCGGTTCTTCATTGGTGTCCTTTACATTGCAAAGCGGTCTGCGTGTTGCGGCATGTTGCGCATTTAAGGAAGTTGGTGGCTTGTTCAGTTAGCGACTGTTGTTGGACGTTGTTTCGGGTAAAACCGTTGTCGATTGTGGATCTCTTTGGCATTGTTCGTTCGTTGGTGGACTTGTTTCGGTTGACAACCTCCTTGTCGCTAGCGTCGATTCTCGTCGTAAATTTATCCAAGCATTTGGTGCTTTTATGCGTCGTTCTCTTCATGGCACGTTGTTTCGGTCCTCCTAACTTAGGAATTTCGAGGACGAAATTCTTGTAAGGAGGGTAGTTTGTCACACTCCAGAAATTTTAATCAATTTCCATTCACTTCAATAAATTCAATAAATCGAATTTCCTGTATCGTTGAGTAAGTCCGGGTGAGTTGGGCATCCCCGGCATGATGTCCATTGATCGTTGATCGTTCAATTAAATCTTTAATCGCGTTTTGAAATCCATCGATTTGATTCATTCTCCAAATAAAAAATCTTTATTCATGAAAGTCGTAGAGAATTCGATTACGAATCCAGCGCAACTTGAATCGTCTCAATCGGAGTTCGGACGAAGAAGTTATGGCCAAAATACGCTCGGAAAATCCAATCATTTCTTTTTGTGGGATTTAACCCTCGGCGACCGGTACCCCAAAATCCGCCGACCGGTCGCGGGAGTTCAGAAAGGCAGCGACCGGTACAGCCAAAATCGCCGACCGGTCGCGGAGACCAGAAAGGCTATTTTCTGGGTTTTTAATGAGGGGTAACTTGGGGATTTCACTAGGGGTCATATATATACCCTATGCACGATTTTGCATCATCTTCCCCCTCATTTTGCAAACCCTAACTCTCTCTCTACCTCCCTACCAATTCTCTCTTCCTTCTCTCTAAATTTCCCACAAATCCATGAAGGATTGGAGAAAACACGAAGATCAAACGTTGATGGCCTCGCTCCCCTCTCCGCATTGATGTATTCGGATCATCTCGGATCGGTAAGTGTTTTCCTCCTTTCAAAAACACTCTCTCTTGATTTCTTAGAGTTTGGTTACTCATTTCATGTTTTGGTCTTAGTGAACGTCGTAGAGGCTTGCAAGGGCTTTGCAATGGTGGGTTTAATTCACTCCGGCGATCATGGAGTTTTCCGGCGAACTTTTCCGGCGAGCGTCACTGGAGCTCCGGCGAGGTAGAGTTTTCTATCCCTCCCGTGTATAGTATTGGTCTTCTCCTTTCCCCCTTGCGATTGTCCTTAAATTCATAATTTGAGCATCGTATAGAATTATCGTTCACAAATCATTGATCGTGTCAATTGGTCGCGTAGAGGTGTCGTCTAGGGTATCTATGAACTCCCTAGGATATCAATTGTTCAATGGCCAAACTAATTTTGAAAAGCCCCAAACTTGTGAAAAAGTGTATCGTCGCCGTTTTGTGAAATCAAATTGGGGAAATTTACTAGTTGGACATTCTCGGGTGATTGGTGGTGTAAAACGTAGTCTTGACACGTTTTTGTAGTAGATTAAACGAAAGAACGGTTTTGTGAACGATTGGAACATTTTGTGATATAAAAGGAGTGTTTGGAAAATATACATTTTGTGTATAAACGGAAAGGTTTGAAAATGATGAAGGAAAATCACATTGTGTGAATACATGTCGACTAGGAAGGTGTTTGCCCTAGGTCGTGACGGAAAGAGATTAAATGTGATACATGAGTTTGGCTATATTTATACGGGTAGTGTGGATACCTTGGGTGGCTACTGCGAGCACCCACGACATTGCGCAATGGGGGTTTGATTGGGCCCTCTCGGTGTGCCGGGGAATCACTAGGAACTTTACGTTTAGAGGTTGACGAGCCCCTAATGACGGAACTATCCCAAACTCAACACTAAATAATGATTACCCTTATTTCTATAAGGCGTGGAATCAAAGTGAATCTTGGAATACAAATGGGAATTGGAATACGTTTTATAACGTAAAATGAGTCTTTCACTTGTGTAGTTTCGACACTTGGCACGATTCCCTCTTGGCCTTGTCTAGGCAATGTTTAGTATACGTTGGGTACCTTTACTTCTCTTTCACGAGTCTTAGATAGATCCTAGTTTTACTGCTTTTACTTTATGTTGAGTCGACAGTAAAATATTTGAAAGAAAGTAGCGGTTTTAAATATGAGATCCATTGCGTATGCCACATTGCATTCCTTGCACTATCACTCACTTGCACCCCGATATTATAGACGGTAGGAGATGGATTATCTCTACCAGGCGGTCGAGCCTGACCCTCTACTTTTGTAGGACTTGTCCTTTTTATTTGGAGCCGCGGGATCCTTCGCAGGACTGGAGGCTGGACTGAGCTGTAGTGATAGGTTGCTCTTCTTTGTTGTACTTCTTTTATTTTCTGTTGGCCACCTTGTACAGGATTAATTTATAAAATCCTATTTTGGCCTTTTCTTTTAGTTGGGGCATTGTTGTACAGGGTTGTGTTATAAAACCATATTCGCCTCTTTTTATTGGTATCAGAGTAGCGCAGACGTTTATTGTAATAAGTAGTCTAATGGGTGTGTGCGTGGTAGATAGCACATTAATCCTTTTTGTTTGGATACTCTTACCTATTTAACATTTCCCAATGTTTAATTCAAAAAACTATACTTCAAATTTTGGGAGTGTTACAGCTCATCTGCTAGGTCTGTAGGTTGGAAACAAGGCACTCGCTTTACAAAGAGGTATGTGTGTTTTGTTTTCCTAAATACCTGGGTAACACTTGTAACATCCCAAACCAAATTCACCTTAATTAAAGGAATTAAATTACTAGACTTACTAAATTTTTCCTCAAATACTTAAAATCCCAAAACTCTACAATTATAAAACCACAACGGAAGGCTATATATAGAAAACCTCAAATACAAAACAAGGAGATGAACTTCCAACTACACAACCAATAACTACAAATGGAGCAACTACCACTGAAATGAATAGAAAACATCTAGCCTCACAAAGACACCTACAAATCACCTCTGCTAGCTTTCAATAAGCTAATCCTCAAATATCCAAGCGACTGTAGTGGACCCGAACAAGCATCTTCCAAATCTGGATTTCCAAGCAAAGAAAGAAAGTCAAAACAAGGAAATCCAGGAGTATGTTAGATATGAACAGTTATACATATGACTAACAATAAAGCATCAACAATAGAAAAGAAGGCTAAAGTGCACTATTCTTGACAAGTGAATGTGCCAACAACACAACTGATAAAGGACCATCGAAAGGATCTTGCAGATTGGAGGCATGGAAAATTTGGGGGGTTGTTCTTGCCTGGTGGGGAGTGAGCTGGGTCATGCCAAAGGATCTTGCAGATTGATTCAGATGTTGGGAGGAGTGTCGTCAAATAGGAAAAGAGAAGATGATGTGGTCGATTTGTTTTCTTGCAACGTTTTGGTCAATTTGACTATCCAGGAATGAGGCGATTTGGGATGGAGTTGATGCAATCTCCTTGCAATATTGGATTGCTGGCTCCAAATACCTATATCAGTTCCAATAACACGATTGGTAATAAATAACGCATAAGGGAATTATGATAAGTTAGGGCCAACACACTACCACCCGACCCAACACACTACCCCAAACTTAGGAATCTATGAACACCGACAATTGAGGAATTTTCCCTATATTAGTAGGACTTGACATGCTAATACCCAATTCCACGCACTTTCAAAACTTTACTTGTAATCACAAACACGAAACGAACAACCACCGATCACAAGTCCTCAATCTATACAACTACTCGACTCCATAACTCAATATGCACCTAGCATGAAACCTACATGCGAAATACCCATCACCAGGACTACACAATATTGCCCAATCACAACTTCTCCATGAGATATAAAATCTCCTAGATCTCAAATCTCAAGTCACTACAAATCAACCATCCATGTATAAATCAAGACCTCTCTCGGAGTCTATTACGCAACCACAACAACGATTTCACCACCGACGACCCCGTTAGCAACAAGACCTACAAATCTCCCAAGAACGAAATACAAGGATGAAGAAACTATACCTCGTAGGATGATCTCTTGCCGTCGAGGACTCCAAATCTAGGCTTGGATCATTCACGGGACCTCAAATCACCATAGAAATCAAGGAATCTCCCTCTTCTTCCCTATCCCTCTCTACAATAAAAGGGTGTTATGGGGGCCAAATAACCTCCCCTTAACCCTAATACACGTTTAAGAATGCTTAGAAATGAATTGGGAGTGGAAAGGTAGACTTACCCTTAATTTTCCTACACAAACAGTGTTCCCCGTCTAGATGACCCATTCCCCGTCCAGACGAGACCCCCGCCATCCAGACGATCGAGACTCCCGGTCTAGACGAGCACTCCTGCTTGCTCCGTCCACTCTTCTGCTCCCTCGTCCGGATGATACCAAACCTTGGTCCGGACAAGCTCACCCAAAATCCTTCCAAACCTCACCGAAATGCTACCACACCTTTCAAACTCAAACTCGAGCACTTCCCTATCAACCTCGACACCGAGAAACATTCAAGACACCTCCAAAGGCACTCCTAAGCTTCATACGAGGGCTCAACACCAACCTTGAATCACTTGGCAATTAAATTAACTACCACCACCGAGCTTAGGCTTACACACATCGACACACCTCGCACAATCTTCCTACCTTAGGTACTCGAGACTCCAATAACATGATTCTAATCCTCCTCGAATCTCACCAAGGATTCCTAATCAATTCTTATTCTCGATTCCTCCACGCTAATTCTAACCACGAGAGTCCTAACATCACACTTGGTGACCGGTACACTAGCACGACTTTGATACACAAGACAAGTAGTGAAGCCATAACTACCGACACCACAATTTTACCATTCACAAGGATGCCATGCATGACATGACACCCCTTACACTCATCAATTCACCTCGAGTATGCTATTAATACTAGACATGTCACTATAATAATTCGATAATTATTATTAGACCTTACAAAATCCATTTAATCGGATTAAGTTGGAACGAGTGTCACAACTCTCCCTCACTTAATAGGATTTCGACCCCGAAATCAAAATTTTAAAAATTTCCACCCGATTCCAAAAACATCTATTTATCTTCGTATATTAGACGAAACCAACATTTTATCACACCTTAATCAAAACACCACTCCCTAAACTGACATTTGGAGAACACCATGTTTTCCATTTGATTTCCAAGACTTCCAATCTGAAGGGAACATTAGCTAGATGTCTTTCAAACCGGACCTCGAGGCAATCTCTTGGCATCACACAATCATCCTAAAATCTCATGGCTAACCACTCCTCCGAATGCGAGGATGAAGCATCCAAGTCATATCAGATAACCACACTCCCACCAAAAGAATTATACAAACGGTTACTAAAATAGGGATTCACACCACATCCCTCAACACTTCATTCTATAGCAAGGGAAAATGCATCTCGTACATAAAACTCAAGGATAAAAGCATAATTCGCAATTCTCTTACACAACACATGCACCCAAGATCTTATTAAAAAGAAAAATATAAGACTTTATCATACATCTTAACACTTTTTTTTTGGGGGGGGGGGGAATCCCCCGGTACCAATATAGGTACAACTACACAACTCACACATCTTCTTGGATATTCGTTTTCAAGAATAGTCATACAATTCATGCAAGTCCATACTCATGTACATATACATATACTTAGCCATGCTATCCTTTCTGCCTTTTCACAGAACAATCCCATTGGCCATTTCCATTCAAGCTATTCTCGTAGGCCAATCCTTTTCAAACACCTTTTTATATGCATCAAACAATGCGACATATCATATGAAATTACGAACACAAGTAGGACTACGCATGCAACACATTAATAAAATTCAAAACCCATACCACAAAGAAACCCTCTTCATGACAACTTAAATTTTAAGTTTTACTACCATGCATTGACATGCCACACTTTCCCTTACACTACTCTAAGAACAGCATACATATGCACCACAAGCATAATGCAAGCAATCACAAGGATACCATATATGGATGATTTTAAATCAAAGTATACACCCAACAAAGTACTGAACATAAATAAAGTATACCTGTAGTGTAACGACCTAGAATTTTAAATATATTTTTTAGAATAAAATGTATTTTTTTATATATTTAACGAATGATGAGGTTCGATAGATGATAATCTAGTGATTTAGAGTGGTGAGGATCACCGGTATTGAGTTCGTAGTATTTTTGGTCGTTCCGGCAATGTGCCTAGGACGTTCGAGGCCCATTACGACCCCGACATTTTCCGAGAATTGAAATTTAGTATTCATAGAAGTTGTAGAGAATTTCGTTAGGAATCTAACGCAATTTGAATCGTCGCAATCGGAGATCAGACGAAGAAGTTATGCCCGATTTACCTCACAGCAGTTCTTCCTTTGGTTCAGCGAATCTGGTTATCGATAACAGGCCTTGTGGTTATCGATAACGGGCTGTCCCCCGAACCCCATAGAAAGTTCCGAGAGTTCGGTTATCGATAACAGGTTTGTGGTTATCGATAACAGGTTGTCCTTTGGTTCCTTAGTCAAGTCCCGAGAGTTTGGTTATCGATAATAGGTTTGTGGTTATCGATAACGGGTTATCCTTTGGCTCCTTGGTCAGGTCCCGAAAGCTTGGTTATCGATAACAGGTTTGTGGTTATCGATAACCGGTTGTCCATTGGTCCCTTAGTCAGGACCCGAGGATCTGGTTATCGATAACAGGCACAGTGAAGGCTTCTGGTTATCGATAACAGGCCCCGCGCGGACTGTTTTAAAGAAGG
>NMUG010012660.1:0-10305 GCA_002855965.1 Monotropa hypopitys
GTTTTTTCCAAAGTTGGATTCTTCATTCGCATCTTTAGGAAATGTTGTTGTACTCATCATTGCCGTCGTATTGATGTGCATAGGTTCACCAGTGCGGATTCCGGCGACGGTGACTTTTCCAGTGACTTTCCGGCGAGGCGGCGTCGACGGTAATTAATGTGGGTAACTTCTAAATCCTACTCGATATGCATAAGTCGTGTTTATTCCATTCTATGATTTTGTTCAT
Organism: Monotropa hypopitys; assembly: GCA_002855965.1. Classification (NCBI taxonomy): domain Eukaryota; kingdom Viridiplantae; phylum Streptophyta; class Magnoliopsida; order Ericales; family Ericaceae; genus Monotropa; species Monotropa hypopitys. Next base: position 227 of record NMUG010012660.1, read on the forward strand.
TCGACGATTCGTTGATAGTTTATGCCTAGTCGGATTATCGTTGCTTTAAATTCGATTCGATTGTCTAAGTCGGGTAATGAGCGTTCCTATTATATTCGGTGGGTGTTATGGTGATTTTGCTTAGAGGTGTGGATTGAGGTGATTGTTGAATTAAGTCTAGGCACCTTGGAACCATATGTGCGTCAAGTGTTTGATGAAATGTCTAAGTGACATTGAGGTAAATATTTGAGTGATAATCCATGTCAAATTGCGATGTTTGAAGTAAATGGACTTGGGAGAATTGTTTGTGATCTCTTGGGTTGAGTTTATGATGAATTAGCGTTCTTAAGAGTGTTTGGAAATTTGTTGTCAAGTGTGTCTCGATAACTTGAAATGTGATGAGTTGATAAGGGAACATGTGATCAATAATATGAGGATTGGGTTGTCGAGTGGAATACTTGGTAGTACGTCGTCTTGGGTCTTGTTGGTGAGAACACATTGCTAGTTGGACTTGAGTGAATTCCCCTTTGGAATGTGAATATGGAAAGAATGAGTAGTGTGTGCTTGGGAATGAACATGGTGTCATTGCTTGGGTGAATTAGTTAGATGATACTTAGTGGATTGTGATGTGTGGAATTATTCGGGAAATTTGGTAAACCATTGTTGATTGTAACATTTGATGTCTTGTGGCAAATGACTTAGCCTCGGGCTAGTCCTTGTGGAATTAATTTGAGATTTCAAAGATGATACCACCCAAATGAAATATACGTAAGGAATGCAATGAACTCTGAATATGGGGATGGATCCTACGAGGACCACTCTTGAATAATCTAACATCCATAACTTGAACGAAATCCAACTAAGTTCCACACATGGTGAGTTTTGTGAAAAGTCCTAAATCGATTTGGAAATCCTGTCTTTTTATGAACGTAAGGATTGGGAAAATGATTTCGGAATCTATGTTTATGAAAACTCACGAACGATTGGTTGTTTTGGAACGATGGAACTTTCTTGGAAAATGATGTTTAGGCCTCGGGCCTTATTTTGGAATGTTTGGAAAGATAGAACGATTTTGTGAATCAATGACACGTTTTGTGAAATGGACGTAAATGTTTTGAAAGAATGAAATGATGTATGATTCTGGTTGGTTGTTGCCTTGGACGAGAGAATACCCACGCAACCGTAATTCCTGTTAATCGTTGTCTTGGGGGAATGATGCCCAAACAACTGTGGTTTGTATAGTGGGTTTGACCCACCGACTCTTCGGAGGATTGAGGATTATCAAGTGCTTTTGATTCAGGCTGAGGTCTTGGGATGTACCAAAAGAGGGTCTCCCACGACATTGCGCAATGGGGGTTAGCACTAGGACCCTCCCGACGGACGGGGAATACTAGGAATATAGGCGTAAAGGACTGATCCACTCTATGGACCGAATGGCTAAGCACGATTGATAATCCATGATTGTTCGATATTTGCCTTGCTCCTATTAGAAGGCTTGGAAATGAAAGACACGTGACACTTGGAACGAAATGTGAAATTGGAATACATTTGCAATATTGAAAACAAACCCCTTTACGTAGTGTGAGTTGATACGTGTCAATCTTTGAAAACGAATGTCATTGGATTTGATAACACTTGGCCTTGATACAATGTAAATAGAAAAGAACGTTCTGATGAAATGAAAGCATTTTGACATCTCAATACCTCCCCATCTAAATAACATCAAAACCTCCAATGTTTTGATATCTCATTAAAGGAAAGGAAATGGGTGGTTTGTCGGAAGTTCTACAGTTTTATTAGTGGTTACCTTTCGGTGGTCTTCTTTGATATTGGTTTTAGAATCATGGTCTTGGTTCGGTGGATTCTCTTATGGTGGTCTTGCGCGGGTTTTGGTTGGGTGCTTGTTGGGTGTTGTCCTTGGTCTTACCTTCGGTGTGGTACTTGTGTATCCTTCTTAGTCCGTTTTACTTTTACTTGGGCTTTTCACCTAGGAATGCACATCTCGTTCATGCCTTGTAGTCTTTAGCTGTTACCGTCGCTGAGCTAGTGTTTTGCTCAGACCCTCCACTCTTTCCCTCTCCAGGTTGTGGCAGTTCTTCTTACAGGAGTTCTTGGGCAGTTGGCTTGCAGCTGATTCTGTTGGAGCTGCTGACTTGAGTACGTGACTCCCGAGGGTGGGCGGGACCCTCACCTTTTTCCTTCACTCTTTACAGTTTCAGTTTTCAGTTCAGTAGTTGTACTCCTTTTGTACTTAGTTCAGTTGTTATTGTATCATAAGGAATTGTAATGAGTACTGCACTGCTTTTGTTACAACTATTAACACCCCACTGTTTGTATTTAAATTGTATTTCAAAAAAAATGTTTCTCAAAATTTGGAGTTGTTATAGCTGTTGATACCCAATTTTGACCCAACTTCCGAAGTCAACAGAATGGTCAAATCAGCCTCCGAACAATTCCAGACGCGATTCCGGGATGTCAGGACTTTCCGCAAACAATGCCGACAGCAGTCAGCGACAACGCAACAGTGAGAAAATACAGGTAAAATATTGAGGAACATTTATCCAAAGTCAGAATTTCAATCCGACCAGCGGAACAAGACGCACAATAACCGAACGGCTGATAAAAGTCCTCTTTGCATGCTTCATGCTACGGAATCAGCAAAATTTCACGTGAGCATCCGAAATCATGTTGAGGAATGGAAAGTCGACGACAATTTCATTACCGAGAAGTCTGCATAAAAATTGAATCCATCCGAGCAAAATTTAGAATTCAGTCAAAATACTGTTCCGTTTATTTTTACCGCGACGACAAGCCGACGTCAGAATTTAGCAAACATAGTTTTCATGAGCAGCATTTGAAAGGGCGAATATTTACTGATAAATGCAATCGACGGATAGAAAGCAATTCAAGGCGTAGACCCGCAGCATCTCCTCCCGGTCAGAGCAGAAAGGTCGGTTTGCAAAGAATTTCAGAAAAGTGTCCGGAATAATCCCGTGATAATTGCTAAATTCATGATTCGACTCAAGCGTCGCAAATATCTACTTCAAATTTTCAGAGACGGGGCCAAGCATAGGGCCGAGCAAGCGCATATCAAATATCCGGATCAATTTCTGTACCTGAGAAGACTTTAGAAATTCTTTTTCATTTTAATTTTATTTCATTTTTTATTTTCGGCGGATGATTTGACATTATCACCACTCCAACACTCAATCCAAATCACCAAATCACCTTTGTTGCATGCGCACTTCCCAATAAAAAATAAAATTTTTTAACATGTCGCATCTATAGATGCGACATGACCCAATCTATAAAAACCCCTCTCCCCTCTTGGGAGAGGACCCTTGGCCATTCAAGTACAAATATTCTCTCTCAAACCCAAGTACAATCCGGGCAGAAGCTCCCCAAAATAAAAAACACTTATAAAAAATCCTTCCTAAAATCCATATCCTCATTTCCAAGCCCTAAAACCTTATCTCCCTCAAGAACAACTCTTGTTCTTGAGTAAATCCTCTTCCCCAAGCCAAAATCCAGCAACCAAAAGTCCTAGCTACCAAATCCAAAGCTCCAAAAACTATCAAACCTCTACCCGAAAATTCCGAAACTAACCAAACACAGCCGAACCTCTGCCAAAAATTCTACAAATGTCTTTTATTTTCTCTTTTCATTTGAGCCATTTCTCGGTATAGATGTTCCACTCTATAGTCTAGTATTAGTATCGACTTCGGTCTCGATACTTATACTTTATTATAGTTTACGGAATTTACCGTTAAAAATTCGGACTCCCGGAAGTTGTAATTATAACAAGGTAATGATATAAAGAAAACATTTTTGGTATCTTCTTTTCTTTCATTTTTATTTTCTTCTTCTTTTTAACTGCTGTGATGTAAACATCAAAGCGAAGAAGATTCGGTTTCATAGTATATCCCGATTATTGGTACTTGTACGGATATGCCTACTCCGATATTTCCGCCGAGAAAACTATCGAAAACATTTCTTTCATCCATGTATATATATATACCTATAATAAAGAAGACAACGATTTGCGTCTTTCTCCTCGTTAGAATTTGACGCATACTAGGGTACGCCTGCTTCGACGTCACGTACGAGAAGAACATAAATACGTTTTCGCCTTAAAAATGCAAAAATATGTCATTGGCTTCTTTTCCACTTTTCCCATTTATTCAAAGAAATGATCTTCAAAGATCTCGATTAAATGATATCTCGGCCTCGCGTATGGCTATGCCTACCGGCTGTTCGGTCAAATAATTAGAGATCTTGGAACATTTATTTCCTTGAATAGATCAGAAATTGAACTTACAAAAATCAACTTATGAATTTTTGGCTTACAACCGCGACACGACGTTAAAAGCCAATCTTTCATTTCTCGAAGTTTGTAAATGAGAAAAACAGAAGTCGTCTTGTTCGTTTCTATATTTATTTCTAAATTCGACCTTGTCGGTATATTGTATATAAGTCGTCCGTCTTGGAAATATTCCGATACGACTTATATATAATATTCTATCCCGTTATACGTGCTTATAAGTATATATATTCATATATTTAGATCCTTTTTCCCTTTTTCATCTTAACACTTCACTTTTTCAATTTGTAAAAAGAAAAGGAAAAACACTTATAAAAAGCATAAAAACAAAAGAAGTCTCTCGATTCGTGTCGTTCAGTAAAAAATTATAGTAGCTGACCGATTTGGATAAAAAAGAATGTCTTATGAATCGGTACACACCGGGCCATTCGACATCTTTTGAGATTTCCCAAAATCCAAGAAAATCAATTCTATCATTGCAACATAAAAAAATATTATTCCAAAATTAAATTCCTTGATTCGTATCGTTCAGTGAAATTTTGCAGTAGCTGATCAGTTTAGATCGAAAGAATACCTTATGAATCGGGTCATACCGGGTCATTCGACATTCTTTTGGAATTTCTAAAAATAAGAACAATCTCTCTTCTCAAATAAAATAGAATACTTTAAATAAAAAATATAATTCCTTGATTCGCATTGTTGAGTGAAAACTTTCAGTAGCTGACCAATTTGGATTGGAAGAATATCTCGGGAATCGGGTCATACCGGGTCACTCGATATTCTTCTAGAATTCCCAAAAATCAATAACAGAATCATTTTTTTCATAAAACACTGTCAAACCTCCGTCCGACTCAAAAATGCAAAAACAATTGAAAAGATCAAAATTCAATTTATTCTTTAATTTCTTTTCGTAAAATCCCAAAAATAGAATCAAAGCGTTGTCCATCTGTAGATCCCTTTTGAGTTCATTCAAGCATCAGTTTTATGTTTATTTCTCTTAGCCGAGAAATCATTGATTTTAAATTGGAAGAAAATTTACTTTTGAAAAGGAAGTATTGAAAGGGCGAATGGGGTGCCTAACACCTTCCCCATTCGTAATCAAATCTCCGAACCTGATTTTCTGATTTCGTAGACCACCTTTTCTTAATAGAACCGGTGACTTAGCACACCATAACTCTATGCCGAGTGCCAATTCTGAAAAACTGATTAATAATAGTATATATATTGTCTTGGCAATTATAAAACCGTTATGAAGTCTGAACATTTTAAAATCAAGTAAGTCGAACCATCATCAATTTTCATTTATTAAACGTCGTATTAAATCCCGAAAATTCAAAGTACGCCATCCGGAAATGCGACCCCCGAAAACATTGGGCGGAAGCGAAAAGGGAGACGGAGAAATTTTCCCGACGCGACACATCTAACTTTAAGAATTAAGTGTTCAACTTTAGTAAAGTTTCAAAATTAACGCCCAAACTTGTATTTTTCTCATTTTAGTCCTCAACTTCAGGTTCTTCTTCTTTTAGAGGATCTGGGTTGGTTGTTATGGTTTGGCATTGGTTTGGATCTAGTGTTTGGTTAGATTCTGGTGCATGAAAGGATTATTAAGGGGGGCGGGTTGAGTGGTTTAAGGAGGCCTTTTTTGTCGGAGACCTTAAAAATAGTAGAGAAAGAAACATTGAGTTTGGTAAAATTTATTCTTGGGTATGGAGTTTGGGAATGGATGTTGTTAATTTATGGGCACGGTTTGGATTGGAGATTCTACTATAATTTTTGTTGCTTAGAGAGGCATTGTAAATTCCACCACCATTCGAGTACAACGAATTCTTATTGGCACTGTATGATCTTCTCCCTTTTTGGTTATTGGCATATCTGTTTTCGAGGAGATTTGAAATCATGACGTCTTCAATAGACAATCCGGATTCAATAAGATTCTCGAAAGTGAAAATTAATTGCATCACCATAAACTTGGAGAAGGATTCCATGCACAGTTTTGTAGACATCAACTTGAAATATCTGTGGCAGACCTAGCAAATATAAAGCAAAGACAAAATGAGTCTATTGAAGACTATATGACTAGATTCAAAAAAGTCAGAAATCAATGTAATTTCTTGATTCCAGAATCTGAAATAGTAAAATTTGCCTAGGATGGGCTTGACTTTATTTTTAAAAAGAACTTTAATGGCACTGAATTTAGAGATTTGTTTGATATGACATCAAAGGCTATAGGATATGAAGCCATTCTGATGAAAGGAGAACAAAGGAAAAACAAATCTATGGGCACATATTATCAGGATATAGAGGGAAATGTAGAAATAGATGTTGCATAAGTAATTGGCAAAACACCACTGGTTTGTGATACTTTAACAAAGGATGAAAAGCCTCAGAACATGCCATCCTTTTATCCAAACAAAAAGAATCAGTCAAACTTTAGATAGTATTCTTTTGACCTATCCAAAGCAGATCAATTGTTTGATGAACTTATCAATCAAAAGTTTTTAACATTGTCTCAAGGACATATAATCCATACAAAAAAAGATAGGAAAGGGAAAGAATATTGCAAATGGCATAATTCTTTTAGACATAATACTAATAATTGTGTAACATTTTGAAATTGTGTGAAGGATCTGATTCAAAAGGATCTGCTGCAATATGCAAAGGGAGATAAAGAGGTCATGAGAATAGACATTGATCCATTCCCAATGATAGATGTTAACATGGTAATAGCCAGACTAAACAAAGGAAAGTTAGCTTCTCAAATTGAAAGGCAAATACAAGAAGATAGTGAGCATATTGACACTGATGAAGATTCTCACACCAAACGGCAGTTTGAGAATTATTTTTGTCTGAGATGCGAAAAAGAAATAAAAATAGGAGAAGAAGTAATGGTTGGAAAAGAATATAATGGGACCTATGCCAAAGGTGCCATAAGATTCAACACAATGGGGGGAATGACTTATAAATATATGTGGGTCCAAAATTAATATTTGAAGGTGAAGATCCATGAATCTTTATTTCATCCCAGTCAACAAAATGGTATGGAGAAGATGATGGCCCTTTCTTGTTCAAGGGACAGTCAGTCATACCTGTTTTACCAGGGAAACCAAGTATGGAAACTATGCCTCCCCTAAGGCATATGTATGAAAGAGGAAAAGACCACTATCATAGATTTGGAAGACTAGGAAGAGGTGGTTCATTTATGAGAGGTGGTCACCAAGGGAGAATGGTGATACCACCAAATGTGAAGCATCAGATGTGGAAAGATGTAAAACATCCAAAGTTCTTAGTCAATGGGAAATTCATACCCATTACTAATACTCAGAAAAGAAAACTGCAAAGAAAGTTTTCAAAAAGAGAGAAGAGAAATGATTATCCAAAATTTGGATTTCCACAATAACAGATTTGTTGGCCACACCATAAGGCCAGCAAAATTACAAGACAATCAGAGCCTTTGGTCTGGAATAGACCACGTGGGGAAACATCACAATAGACAAAAAAAAAGGCAATCAAGGATGTGAAACTGGAGGGCAACAAGGCAAGTCAATATTTGACAAAAGGTTAACAAACCCAAATCAAGGGGTTACAGTCCAACCTAGAGAAGTTCATGTCGACAGAGGAAAATAAGAAAATACAAAAAATTCTGCAGTACAAACTTTGTCAATAAAAGAACAAAAGGATGAATTAAAGAAAAGTCTTAGACAAAAAATTGCTGAATTCAAACAGGTGTTAGATGAAGACGAGGATGAAGATGATGACCTCATAGTTTCTGATAATGACTCAGATCTCATCAAGAAAGATTTGAAAGAGGATAAAGAGGAAATAGATTCAAAAAATCCATGGACTTTGGCCAAGCCTTAGAGGCCATCCAATTTGGATCAATACCTCCAGGTAAGTTTTCTTGTAGCATGATTTTGGTGTTACCTAAAACTTTTCAAGCAAAACCAAACCAAACCCTAAGCTTAGAAGGGGATGTTAGAGATGAAACTGAGGCAATAGAAAAAGTTGCTAATAAGTGTCCAGAAAAGGATTCATAAAAAATGTTAATTGAAATAGAAAAAGACTCACAAGGAGAAGAAAATGTAAAATTTAGATCTTCTACTGATGACTTAACTAGACACTTAAAGCCTTTATACAGAAAATTACATATCAATGGAAAACCTATTCACAAGGTTTTGATTGATAATGGAGCAATTGTCAATATTCTGCCTTTCAAATTAATGAAAACATTGGATAAAATAGAAGCAGGCCTTATTCCTATTGAAGTTACAGTAGGAAACTTTGCAGGAGGATGTTCACCTGCTAGAGGTGTTATATCTTTGCAATTGCAAATAGGCAATAGAAGAATGAACACAAAATTCTTTGTAACTGACTCTAGCTCTAAATATAATGCTTTGTTAGGCAGAAATTGGATTCATATAAATAGTTGTGTGCCTTCTTCTTTATATGAGGCTTTGATTTTCCTGAAGCCACAAATGGAAGTCCACTGGGCTGACAAACAACCTTTCAAGGATGATACTAACAATGCAGAAGCTTGTTTCTATGATAAAGACCTATGGCCTATCAAAGTCGAGGATCAACATGTCATGTCAAGTGGAGCTACTCTTACTGAAAGTCAGTTCCTCAAATACATCAAAGAAGGTTTTAAGGAAATCAGCAAAGACTTCACCAGGCCTAATATTATCTCAAGGCCCAGAAACCAAGACATAAAGTTTCCAAATGCAGAAAATAGACAACTTCCAGAAGTAGCTATAGTAGCAGCCACTTCCAAGAGACTATTTTCTTATGTTATATGTAAAAAGTTAGAAGCTAGTATTCCTATCTCATGTAATTGGGCAGACTGTGTCATTGATGATAGCCCTATGACCATAAAAGAGTTAGCTATGAAAGATTTAAAGTCTGAACCTGCCAAACTTGATGATTTGAAAGCTGATATTCAAGATCCTTTGGAGGATTTTAATGTGGGATCTATAGATAATTCCAAAATACTTTATGTATGTGCCAATTTACCTAATGAAATGAAAGGTCAATTGAAGTATTTACTGCATGAATTTAAGGATTGTTTTGCTTGGAATTATTCTGACATGCCTGGGTTAGATAGGCAATTAGTAGAACATAAGATTCCTATTGAAGGAAATTTTATCCCTTATCAACAAGCTCCAAGACAAATGACACCCGAGGTACAAGAAACAGTAAAACAAGAAATGTAAAAGTTGTTTCAAACTGGTTTCATTAGACCCGTAAGATATGTGGAATGGATCTCAAATATAGTTCCAGTTATAAAGAAAAATAGAAAAGTTAGGATATGCATTGACTTTAGAAATATGAATTCAGCATCTTCTAAAGATGAATATCCCATGCCTGTTGCAGACCATTTGATTGATGCAACTGGAGGACATAAATATTTATCATTTATGGATGGATATTCTGGTTATAACCAAATCTTCATTGCAGAAGAAGATGCACATAAAACAGCCTTCAGATGTCCAGGATACATAGGTTTATTTGAATGGGTAGTGATGGCATTTGGAATGAAGAATGCAGGAGCTACTTATCAAAGGACCATGAACACTATTTTTCATGATCTAATAGGAAAGTTCATAGAAGTATACATTGATGATGTGGTGGTCAAGTCACAAACCTTTGATGACCACATAAAATATCTCAGGCTAACATTACAAAGGATGAGAAAATACCAATTTGTTAGTTTTTTTGTTGTTTCATTTCACCGGGACTATTGTGGTCTATCGGGCTTTGTACGTTTTTAGTGTTAAATACAATT
>NMUG010012661.1:0-10304 GCA_002855965.1 Monotropa hypopitys
TTACATAGGACTATTAATTCCCATAAATAATCATCTCAAATGATAACATATTTATCTCATAAATATTTATCAAATTCCATAAAAAAAATTGGTAAAACCAATTTTTTTTTCAACAATCCCCCACATGAATAAAATTGGCAAAATATCCATGAATTTCCAAAGAAATAATCAACCCCAAAAGATTCGGAAAGAAAGAGAGAGAGTTCTTTCGGATCAGTCCTGCATAGGATATGTAGCTTTTGTTTTTGAACCTTCCCTTGTGAAAGCCTATCGGGTAGTCTTGAACTGTTTTACCGTTTGTATAAACTGAGATAATAGACCATACACAGGACCTTTCCACATATAACTTAGTTCTTACTGTTTGTGTTCAGTTTGGCCTTGAACACATTGCCTGGTTCTACAAGTATTTTCTCAAGAATTTCGCCTTCCTAAATTCTCAAAGAAGCAGCCCCACTTCATACTCACATAAGTGACCTCTTAACTCAAGTATCTATATACTCGACATATCGATGTGTAAGAGTAATTAAAAGCATAGCTCAATCTGAATCCATTTTTATCACTATTTTTATCATAGGAACAAGCAGAAGTGTTAAAATCCTCAGTGATATCACTAGATGTACAAGATTTAGTTATCCCTTTGAACCTAGATCTTGGGATCTCTAATCAACTAAGTTGGGTTTCCATCAAGACATCTTTATTAGCATTAGGCTTTAAGCCCATTCTCCTCAATGCTTTAGCAACAAGCTCTCTGGTTAACCCTTTGGTTAGCGGATCTGCAATATTGTCCTTTGACTTTACGTAGTCCAAAGTGACAACACAATGTGAGAGCAATTGCCTAATGGAATTATGTCGACGACGAATATGTCGTGACTTTCCATTATACATGTTGCTCTATGCTCTGCCAATTGCTGATTGACTATCACAATTTATGCAAATTACACGCACAGTCTTAGGCCATCTTGGAATATCTTCAAGGAATTGGCGAAGCCATTCTACTTTCTCTATTGCTTTATCTAAAGCAATGAACTCCGATTCCATTGTAGACCTTGCTATGCAAGTCTGTTTGGATGATTTCCAAGAAACAGCTATACCACCTAGTGTAAACACATAACCACTAGTGGATTTGGAATCTTTTGTATCAGAAATCCAATTTGCATCAGCATACATTTCAAGTACCACTGGATAGGTGGTGTAGTGTAGACCCCAATCTTGGGTGTATCTGGTAATGAAATATCCTAGTAATGGCTTTCTAGTGATTAACTCCCGGATTACTCGTATATCGGCTCAACTGGCTAATAGAGTAGGCTAAATCCGGTCTTGTACATGTCATCAAGTACATAAGTCTTCCAATGACTCGTGAGTATTCTAATTGAGACACACCTTCACCGGTGTTGTTAGACAAATAGAGGTTCAAATCAACTGGAGTCCTAGCCATAGCTGTATTAGACTTGTTGAACTTCTCAAGTATCTTGTCAACATAGTGAGATTGTGACAAGACAAGTTCGTTCGATGTCCGAGTGAGTTTGACACCTAAAATGACTTCATCAAGTCCCATGTCTTTTATGTCAAAATTTGAGTTCAACATGTTTTTAGTAGCTTTGACAATCTTGTCGCTACTACCGACAATAAGCATGTCAACAACGTACAAGCATAGGATGACATAGGCATCCTTGGTGTCTTTGACATACACACACTTGTCACATTCATTGATTTTTAAACCACTCCCAATCATAGCATTGTCAAACTTTTCATGCCATTGCTTGGGTGCTTACTTCAAGCCATATAGTGATTTCACTAGTTTACAAACTTTCCTTTTTTGGCCTGGAGTTTTGAATCCTTCAGGTTGCTCCATGTAGATTTCTTCATCTAGATCTCCATTAAGGAAAGCCGTTTTAACATCTATTTGATGTACTTCTAAATTGCGAAGTGCGGCAATAGCAAGTATCATACGTATGGATATTATTCTCATCACAGGAGAATAAGTATCAAAATAGTCTAGACCTTCCTTTTATCTATATCCTTTAATGACAAGCCTAGCTTTGTACTTATCAATTGATACATCTACTTTCATTTTCCTTTTGAAAATCTACTTATAGCCTAGAGGCTTACACCCTGGTGGTAGATCAACCAATTCCCAGGTGTGATTTTGTAGAATAGACTCAATTTCAGTTTTGATGGCCTATTTCCATAGAGGTCCCTCATGTGAGGATACTACAACCTTGTAAGACTGTGGCTCAGATTCTATCAAATACATTATGAAATCAGAACCAAAATTCTTAGATATCTTAGTCCTTTTGCTACTTCTCAGTTCATCATCATCATCTTGTTGGTCTGAAGTACTTTCTACTTCAGTGTCCAATGGTCGTTTAGCTGAGCTAGACTCAGCTATTACCTTACATGGAAATATGTTTTCAAAGAATTGAGTGTTCCTTGATTCTATGATAGTATTTGCGTGAATATCTGGAACATCAGATTTATACACTAGAAATCTATATACACTACTATTCTGTGCATATCCAATAAACATGAAATCAACCGTTTTTGGTCATATTTTGACCATTTTAGGTGGATGAACAACCACCTTTGCTAGACACCCCCACATTCGTAAGTATTTATACGAAGGTTTTCGACTTGTCCAAAGTTCGTAAGGGGTTTCATCTATATCTTTTCTAAGAACCTTATTCAAGATATAGTTTGCAGAGATAATTGCTTCCCCCCACATGTTCTGTGGTAACCCATAACTAATCAACATTGCATTCATCATCTCTTTTAATGTTCGATTCTTTCGTTCTGCAACCCCATTAGATTGAGGAGAGTAAGGTGCAGTAGTTTGATGAATTATACCATGTTGAGCACAAAACTCAATAAATGGTGCAACATATTCACCACCTCGATCACTTCGAAGCACCTTAATCTTTTTTCTTAGTTGATTTTCAACTTCATTCTTATAAAGAATGAATTTTCCGATAGCCTCATCTTTGCTTTTAAGCAAATATACATAACAGTATTTAATGCTATCATCGACAAAAGTAATAAAATACTTATTGCCTCCCCGTGTTTAGACAAATTTCAAGACACAAATATCAGTGTGGACTAGCCCTAAAGGCTCATTGGTTCTTTGTAATTTTGAAAAAGATGACCTAGTCATTTTTGCATCCACACATGTTTCACATTTATGGTTTGAGTCAATATTAAATTTAGGTATATGATCTAGGGCTATTAATCTATAAATTATATTGTAGTTAACATGTCCTAGTCTATCATGTCATAAATTAGATGACTCAAGAATGTAAACAGAAGAAGTGGTTCCATTCTCATTCATCAAAGTAGGAACATTATTTACAATATTGAGCTTAAAAAGCCCATCAGTTAAATAATTCTTTTTTACATAAACTCCTGCCTTGGTCATAACAACCTTATCAGCCTCAAATACAACCCGCATGCCATGTTTGATGAACAGGGACCCTGAAACCAAATTCTTGATGATCTCTGGTACAAGTAGTACATTATTCAGTACCATATCTCTACCGGACGTCATCTTTAGTATGACTTTTCCCACTCCTTTGATCTTTGCGGTTGTTGAGTTGCCCATGAATAACTTATCATCGTTTATAACTAGTGAAAAGGTCGAGAACATACTCCTATCGGAGCAGACATGATGGGTCGCTCCTGTGTCCACCCACCACTCCTTAGGGTTGGAGCCTACCAGATTCATCTCAGAAATTATGAATCCGATGTTGAGGTCTGAGATGTCATTTGACAAAGTGTCCATTAAATTTGCCTGTTTTTTGTTGTCCTTCCACGGTTGTCGGCAATCCACGGACCGGTGACCTAATTTGTTGCAGTTGAAGCATTTCTCTTGGAATTAGGATGATTGCTTCTTTGCAATGGCCTGTTTAGGGCCAAGATTATTGGACCCTTTTTGGTTGACAACCTTGTTGCCCTGTTTTCCATTCTTGTTCTTCCCAGCATGTTTTCAGTTGGAACCAGAATTTTGTCCATATTCTATGACGTTGGCCCTAGAAGAACCGTTCATCTTCCTTACCGCCTTTTTATTATCTTCTTTAATATGAAGCTTAATCATAAAATCTTTGTAAGACATCTCCTTCCTTTTGTGAAGAAGATAGGTGCGGAATTCCAGCTATGAAGGGGGTAGACGGTGCACAACCATTGCCACTATCAAAGATTCTGAAATAATCAGTCCTTCAGCATGCATTTGGCGGACAAGAACCTTGAACTCTTACACCTGACTCACTACAGATCGTGAGTCTATCATCTCGAAATCGGCAAAACGACCGGCTAAGAACTTATTAGATCTAGCATCCTCTGTCTTGTATTTCTTCTCAAGTTACAACCATAACTCTTTGGCAGATTTGGTAGCCACATAAACATGGTATAATGAGTCCTGAAGGTCATCTAGAACATAATTGTGACATAAGAAATCCACGGCCTTCCAGGCATCCCATGCAGCCCTTTTATAGAAATCATTGTCGTTAGGATCAATGACCGGTTCATCCTCCGTTAGATACTATGCTAGCCCAAGAGTGGTAAGGTAGAACAATATTTTGTTCTACCAAGTCTTGAAGTCAGTTCCTAAAAATTTTTCCGGATGTACAACATGATTGACCGGCGGAAATGGTGCAGGAAATTGTGGCAGCATCTGTGGTGTAACCACAGTAGTGGATGAGACAACAGGTCTAACCACCAATGGGTTTCCAAATGGATTCCCAGTCTCATTATATCCTCCAAAAGGATTTCCACCAACAGGGTGGACTGATCCATTCAAACCAGAAACTGCAATATTGGGTGCCCCATCAACAGGATGGTTCCCGGCACCTAAAACAGTATCGACTTGTAGTAGAATATCAACATTCAAAGCGTGATTTTCAGTATCGGAGAAAAGGAAATCCACAAACTATTGTGATGCCATTTTTCTGATGAAGCAGAAAAAACAACAGTTTTATAATTAGAAAAGAAAACTGCTTATGAATAAGCCGCAAACTAGGAAACAATCTAAATAATCAGTGAACTAGAAAAGCAAAAAATGACTGATAACAATTGTTTAGAATAGAACTGTTATGAACAAAAACATTAAACTGATCAGAAACTTTTAAACAGAAAACCACAAACTAGAAACTGATCAGAATGTAATTAAAACAGAAACTGTTCCAACAGAAAAGTTTGAAGCATAAACTGATGAGAATAGTTTTAGCAAACAGATTGTATAAGAAGTCAGATTGGTTTTTCTAAAAGTCTTAAGCTTGTAGGGAAAATCTGTTGTAAAACAAATCAACAAATGAAACTTGTATGATCAAAACAACAATGCTTATAAAATCAGAACAGAACTGGAAAACTGAACCAGAGGCTTGTGGTAAATCACAGTGTCCTTAAGACTTTTAGCCGCCCCAGTAGTGGTGCTAGGGGATTGCAGTGGGCTAATGTCTCCCAGGATACAGCCAGTATCCCTGTGGTTGCACCGGAAAACACAGGTTGACGAACTGTTGGTGTGAACTTACTCTCTCTTGACTGATTGAAGAAGGGAATGCTTGAAGATGCAGGAGGAGGATGCAAGAAGTATTTCGTGTATTTGCAAAGGTAAGAATACTGCCAATATATAACCATTGGAAGACCTATTGGTTGCCTATGCTAGACCTTTGGTCTTTTGCAACTGATCTCTATAATGTTGCATATATTGCAACAGTTATGAAAAGAAACTGCAGGAGTTGAAAGGTTGCTGGAGATGAAAAGACTCTGGGTTGGGATGGGTCAAGGTTAGCCCGCAAGCCCATACACGTAAGCCCAAATCCAATCTAAATATGATCAAGCCCAATCCAAAACACACAAGTCCAAGCTCAATCCAATTATCATAATTTGATTTTCCATAAAAATATTAGGCCCGCCCGTGGCACGTGGCACATTTCTACGAACCCACGAGGCACGGACCCGGAACCCGAAACACGAAACACGGACCATGGACCTGGGCACGGACGTGGGTGCAGGTGCGGGCACGGGCACGGCAGGACGACCGAGCGGCGGCGGTGGCGCGCGCGTGTATGTTTGTGCGCGTGTAGGAAATATATTTTGTGTACATCACCTTATTTTTCTCTTAGACTTGGTTGTGAATCTTAGTCTCATACTATAATAAATATACTCAACCTCTAACACTTCAACTTCTAATGTAGGATTAAGTATTTTAATACTCTCCCACCATTAAAAAAACTCAACTTTAAAAGTCAATTTCTCATTCAATAATTAATGGAATTTAATATTTTTTGTGTATTAAAGCCCTTACATAGGACTATTAATTTCCACAAATAATCATCTCAAATAATAACATATTTATCTCATAAATATTTATCAAATTCCATAAAAAAAATTGGTAAAACCAAAAAAAAATCCAACAATCAGTTGTAGGGGTGAGCAAAAACACGCCCAACCCGACCGACCGACTCGACCCAAAAAATTGGGTTCGTAGGTTAACGGTTTGTCTAACAAGTTGCAGATTCGTAAACTCGACGTGATCGGGTCAGGTAGCGGGTTACACAAATGCCGCCCGACCAACCCGATCGCACATTAATATTTTCGTTTTTTTTAATTTCTAACATTTTTTTACAATTGCTTCTATTTTTTCTGCAGTAAATATTTTTTTCCAAATATTTCAAAAAATTTGGACAGAACTTTTAACCACGTTTTTAAATTTATTCTGAAAAAGAATCAAAAAATACAAAAAAAAACAGCAACCCGCCCAACCCGATTGGCCAACCTGCCCAACCCGATCGGTCCAACCCGTACACCCCGTCGGTTGGTTTTGGGTTCACTTTTTTTCACCCGACATGATCGGATCAGGAGCGGGTGAGGGACAAACCCGACCAACCAGAGCCGTGCTCACCCCTAACCGGTTGAACCGGGAACGGTCTCCAAACCGGTCTGGTCCATCCAGAAAACCGAAAAAATCCAAGAACCGCTCTAGAAAATGAAAAACAGAGTTGACCCACCAATTCAACTAGTTAAGTCGCTAGAAATGTCACACATCGTTCTACTTATAATAATTTATGTATAAAAGACACGACAAATATGAAAATACAGAAAATAACCACAAACTAAAACTAATTTAACAGAAAACATCTCCACTAAATATGATAATGTATAGAAAATAACAATAAAGTCAAACCCCCATGTGAAACCCAAACGTACAATCAACTAACATATTCAGACAACATACTACAAAAGTTGCAACTCAAAAAATCAAAGAAAAGTACAATTCTAACAAACTTCTATCAACTCCTCAAACTGTAACCTTAAAGACTGTAGTGAACCAATCCAAAGTAGCTTGTCAACCGGATTTCCTCAATTTGCCCATACAAAGATAAAATCCATGAGTGTATAAGCTATAAAAAACATTGCAATAAACAGAAATGCTAAACAGATATTAAACATTCAATATGCAATTGAATCTTGATAATACAATTAGTAGATGAGGGTTCCATAATGAACAGAGCCATGAGATACATTAGCAGACAATCGGAAGCAGAAACAGATGACATGTGGTACAACAATAGACAACTAAATGAAATGTCAACAGATATTCTAAAAATAAAAATAGATAATGTATGGTACATCGACAGATATTCAAAAAACAGAAATGATAAGCAAATTCTAACAGATATCTCAAAGCAGAAAATCAGAAACATAGTGATATCACTCACTTTCCACAATATTTCCGCACTTTCCGATGATTCCCCACTTTCCACATTTGCTTCCCCATATATTTCCACAACGGTACCCCACTTTCCTCGATGTTCCCTCACTTTTCTCGGTGATTCTCCACTTGTCTCAGTAATTCCCCACATGTTTCCTCATTTAAATCACATTCATTCAACATAATTAGAAATAGTTACAGAATAGTCCACGTATCATTCTAGCATACAATTAAGGCCATTGTGTGACAACAATATATATATCAATGTGGTGACTGAGAATCCGGAGGGTACTAAGGGTCCTTCGGATGATGGCCGGACGACTAGGGAAGAGAGCTCCGGTTGGTTGCGAGGTCACCTATAAGAGAAGATGGACACCTGCTTGACTCCTGCAAAACAAGGGTTAGAGCCCACCGGTCGGCAGTGACCGAGAGGGGCCTCCGATGGCAAAGTCAGGAACTGTCGGAGAAGGAAACTGTAAGCTCAAATGAGGGGTCGGAGAGATACCAGAGTTTCAGTCTTTCGATCCCGTGAACAGTGAAATGACGGGATATTTATAGGGGTCTTGATTTGGGTGCCAAGATGCAAGCGTGTGAAGCACACGGGCGGGAGACCGTGTGCTGACGTCAGCCCTATAGTGTTGTTGGGCCGCTGAACCGACCTGGGCCACGTCAATAGATGTATGGCCGACCCGAGTGCCACTTGCCGAAGGTAACTGTTCCCTGTTGCTGCCGATGGTGGACCCCTCCGGCATGGGACCGTCCGTTGG
Organism: Monotropa hypopitys; assembly: GCA_002855965.1. NCBI lineage: Eukaryota > Viridiplantae > Streptophyta > Magnoliopsida > Ericales > Ericaceae > Monotropa > Monotropa hypopitys. Next base: position 8,467 of record NMUG010012661.1, read on the forward strand.
TGGAAGTTGTCTCCTGTCCCAGTGGGGAGTGGAGACGCTGGGCTTCCTTGACGTCCGGTTGAATATGCCGAAGGTTGAAGGAGGCCGCATGGCCGGCCCGGCCTGGCTCCTTCTGGTGTCCGGTGAGACTGCTTAGGATGTCGAACACATGATGATCCGCCGGATCTGTCCGACAGCAGTGTATGCCCGGAGGTCCGTGAGGCCGACGGCCCTGGATTGCTCCGTGAGATGTGTGCTGGATCTGGATGCTGGGCTGTTCCGAATAGCTGGGGTTTCGGATTGTTGGGCAGATCCGGATGGCTGGGGGTCCGGCCTAAGCTACTCAAGGTCCGGTTACCACAATAGCCCCTCAATTCCTTGCAATTTGTTTGAAGGGATTGAAGTAGTACGCCGGACGTTGATAGATTCGTTGGGCCGAACTCCGAATGTTGGTGCTGACTGCCTGGATATTCCAGAAGCCTCCATGGTTGGCGTTTGTCGCACGCGCGTTGTCCGGCGAGTCGTTAGGTCGCAATGATTGTGTTTTTAACCGCCGCCTCTGGATATCCACGTGTCAGCTTATGATTGGTCGGACGAGACGGTAGTGCTGACGGGACGTCCCTTCGAAATCCGTACCGTCTCCTGATTGGTCCGCGCTGCCTCTTCGAGATCCGTGATGGGCCAGCTGTCCTCAGCCCTCGCCTATAAATAAGGAGGCTGGGTGTTTGAAAAGATTACCGTTTCCAAAGATTTCGCTCTCCGACGCCTGCTTCAGATGAATGCCTTGCTACCGGACCTTCAGACTTACAAGCTTCCTTCGCTTCTCTTCTCTTCAGGTATTGTCTGGAACTCAATAGTTGTCTTTTCCTTTCAATTTGTCAAGGCGGTCTCCTGCCTGATCGGTGGGAGATTCGTTAGTCCGACTGTCTGTCTGCCGGATGGTCATCCCTCTCGTCGGTCGTGTCACAGACCTCTCGGCGGAGGGTAGGTAGAGTGGGCGCAAGCCCCAAGTATGGGGATTTATCGCCCTCTAACTATCGTTTTGATTGTCCGGCAGGACGTGAGCAGAAGATGTCGGACTCGGACGACACACGATCCGGCAGCGACATTGAGATTTATTATGACGACGAGTCCGATGCTAGATCGTCGGGATGAGAGGCTACGCCCGACAAGACTGCTGAGTCGGCTAGCCCCATTGCTGTTGCTTTTCCTCTGGTGGTCACTGCTGAAGCTGAGGAGGCTGCCCGAGATGAGGAACCGGAGGTATCCGAAGAAGAGGATCCGGAGGCCGCTGGGCCTTCCGGAAGGCGCATCTGCCCTTACCTGAGATACACAAAGACCGGTGTTTTTCTGCCGGATGACTTTAGGGAGAGGTTCGCCATCCCAAACGACATCACTCTGGAACTGCTATATGAACCGGAGGAGGTCCCATATGGAGATGGCTATGTCTCTATCCCCTTGATGGCTGTCACGGAGGGTGGCCTCCGGCTTCCTGTAGATGAGTTCATCAGAGACCTTCTGCGAGAATATAAGCTTTCACCGGCCCAGCTCTCCGGAAACACGTACAGGGTGGTCGGCTGCATAAGGGAATTGTGCTGAACCCAAGGATTGGTCTTCGGCCTGGCCGACCTCTTTGGCATCTTCTCCCTCTCCCAAAACAAGAAGAAGGAGATGTTCTTCCTAACCGCTCGGCCAGGGTTCGGGGACCTATTTACCCGGCTTCCGGACTCCGATAAATTTGCTGACATTTATGTCATCGTGACCGGAGGCTATAATAATCCGCCTGACGGCGACCTTCTCATACCGACCGAGAAGGGGTCACCTGGTAGGCTTCGTTACAGTCTTTCTCTTCAATTCAT
>NMUG010012662.1:0-10304 GCA_002855965.1 Monotropa hypopitys
CTTTCTCCCCTGAAATGCTCCTGTACCAAAACCCTACCCATTGTTGCGCCGCCCCCTTTCCCCCCTTTCCCGCCGACCTCCCCTCCCTCCTCTTTCTCCCCTCCGGTCGTCCCTCCTCCCTCCTCTTCCCGCCGGCCATACTGATTGGCACTCAAAAGTACAAATCAATGTCATCATTTCCCTTAACTTTCGCATGGTTTCATTGCTTAAAGCTTGGCATTATTATGGTTTTCATGTTAACATCTATTTTGGATTGTTATTGTGAATCCAAGCTAAAATGGCATATTTTGTAGTCCTTGGCATGTGAATTTATTTTACAGGTCATTTGATGGAAGGTGGAAGCAAAGGAGGAAGGGGTTGAAAAAAACAAAGGCCAAAGGTTAATTTCCCCAACAGAACCTCCAATTCCCGGAAATACAAGCTCAAATTACCGGTAATACCAATATTAATTTTTGGGCAAAATCTGAAGTGGGGATAGAACCTCCAACTCCCGGGACTGCAAGCACCAATTACCGGGAATGCAGATCTGCAGAGAAATTAAAGCACGAACTTCCGAAAATACAATCTCCTATTACCGGTTATATCAGGGTTGATGTTTGGGAAAAACTCTGAAGTGGGGACAGAACCTCCAATTCCCGGGAATGCAAGCACAAATTACCGGGAAGAATGAACTGCAGAGAAATTAAAGCACGAACTTCCGGAAATACAAGCTCCAATTACCGGTGATACCAAGATTAATTTTTGGGAAAAATCTAAAGTGTGCCCAGTTGTGTCCACCTGTTATGTAATGATTTTTTATGCGATTTTTATTATTTTTTCTCCCAAACTTTGGGGGAATTCCTTCTAGAGCCCTAGGGATAGCCTATAAATAAGAGGGCTTATGTATTTTGTAAAAAAGGCTTGAGGTTAGACAGTCCATAGTTTTATTTTCTGCTTTGTTTTCTTCATTTTCTGTTCTAGTTGTTCTTATGTTCTGAATTTCAGTATTGAATTGAATTATGTTTTCATTAGTTGTGGTTCCCTTAGTTTTAGGGATTTGATCTAAGGAAATTGGTTGAATCCGATTATCTCTTCTCTCTTTCTCTTCCCCATTTGATTTTTAATGATTGGGATGAAGTGGATCTAGATCTATATGTTTGAAACCAATTGGAGGTGAGGATAGTTTTGATTGGTTATAGACAACTTAAATGTTGGCATATCCAATGTTTAATTCATGCCTTGGTCCAATTTGGATTGAATTGATCAATTAGATCTAACCCATTTATTCTCCCCTTTCGAGTGATTTGATTTTCCTCAGAATATCCTCCGGAAGGCAACCTAATGTTAGGTGGTTGTCTTCTGAGTAATTAATCTGGGTTTAACAGAATATCTTTCGGGGGAATCAGATGTTAGTTGATCTCTTCCTGTGTAATTAAAGGTTGAGAAGAGAGGGATTGATCTTTGGGTTTCACCAATAACCAAGGATTGGACTTTTCTTGCATTTAAGTTTAATTGCCCTTTGTTTTCTGATTTTTCTCCACAATTCCACCAATCACTTCAATTTCACTCTCCACAATCCACCTAATAAACACTAAAATCAACTAAACTCGTTGCAAACCGAAATCTCTGAGGATATGACCTGGTTACTTACCAGTTTTTATTATGCTTGAGCGACAAACACATAGATTAATTCACTTGCGCTTGGGTAGATTAATCTAATTTCTATTTTGTTCTTTCATTGTCTTCCATTTTCTGGATCAATTGCACAATTAAGTTTGTGTGCCAAGCATTTTTGGCACCGTTGCCGGGGATTTCGGTGTCTTCCATTGAGTTTGATTGAATTTGGTGTATCCATTTAAGAAAAAAAATCAAAAACAGAAAAAAATTAGAAAATACAGTAAAAAAAATAACAGAGCATAAAAAGCTTAAAAACAGAGTGGATTTTTTTTCATCTCAGCACCTCTTATCTTCCGGAACATTAGATGTGATCTTCCGGAAGATCAAGCTTAGTGCTATATTTCTGGCTCTGTCCAAATTTGAAGAAAAGAGGTAAGTCTTGATCTTCCGGAACATTGAGCTTGTTCTTCTGGAAGATCAAGTGTTAATATTATTGTTATCTACTGCTTTGTGAGGATCTGAGTTGCAGTTCTGATCCTCCTTTGTCTTGCCTCTTGCATTATTTTCCTGATCTGATTTCATGGACTCATCTTACCATTCTTGGGCTTCAACTTTCCAACCATCTTGGGATGTTCCTTATGCTTATCATCATGATGTTTTGAATGAACAAGGTTATGTTTCTCATGAACAAATGGCTCCATACCCCTATTATCCTTCTTTTGAGCCTAATTTTTATGATAACCATGTTCTAAAGGACTCCCATGATGACCATTCCTTCATCATTAGCCCAAATTTGGAAGAAAAATTAATTGAGTTCAGAATGAAGTAACACAAGACATAGGAGAGATGAAAACCCAAATTGTTGAGTTGACCACATCTACGGAAAATTTATGGGGAGAACATTTCTCAGCTGAACCTCAAAATATTTTAGAGGACCCCATTGAATTCCCACATGACTTTGAAAAATTTGACAAAGCCCATGAATTAAAGATTCCCATCTGTGTTGATGAACCAGTCATGTGGGATGTATGTCCTAAACCTGTAGTGATTTTGAATGGAAACATACCTTCACCCCATGTTCTTCTTGACTCCTTGAACACTAATTCATTTTTGGGTTATATGGTATGTCATGTTGACAACGTTAGTGTTCCATGTAAGGATCGTTTGGGTGTTGGTGATGTTGTTAAGATGAAGTTTCTGAAATGTCCCAAAGCCAAGGTCTATTCCAAGTACCTATTCCTGTGGGCTGGACATATTCAGTTTATATTGACAAGTTTGGCATCTTTTTTTCTTTCTTTTGGATTCCTAGCTATGCTCCATTGTCTATATAAAATGCTAGGAATCATTCTTTCATTGTATATATACCATTGATGGTGTACAGTTTGTTTTATTTTCTTTTAAGTTTTTCTTTCTTTTATTCTTGTGAATGCTCTTTCTTCTTAACTTGTTTTGATTTTGTCTCCTTGCTTTAAGCATTGAGGACAATGCTCATTTCAAGTTGGGGGGTGAGGCATTGAAGCCTTTTTGTTTTTTGATTTTAGTTTGTATATACTTTTTGTTTTAATTTTTGAATTTTTTTTTAAAATTTTTTGTGGAATTAATTTCAACACTTGGGAGTTCATGCTTTATCATTCTTGTTGCACACTTGTTTTTGGTAGAGAATTCAAGTTTGAGATGGTATAGTATCATTTGTGTGTGTGTCTCCACTTTTTCATGCTATGATCAGTGAACCTAACTTGTGCACCATTGAATTTTAACTCACCAAGTGGAGACTTGAAAGCCACATAATCATTCTCTTTGGGCCTATCATTCTTTGTTGGGGATTTCATTTGAACAATCATGCTAACTTGATTGAGTGTTCAGCTTGTAAATATTTTAGGAAAAGGATTCGAGGCATTTTTTTTGTTTAATAAACCCATAAATTCTTGTCACCATTTGACCCATTTTGAGCCTTAAAAGTCGTCATTCTTTGCTTAATACCCTAGGAGGCTATTGGAGTCAATACTTTCTTGTTGGGTGGTTTTTAATGAAGACTTACTTCCTCGATCTTCACTGTCATTTCACTCCCATTTTCTGAAAATAAACAAGGCTTTAGTTCTTTGAATTTAACTCCTGAAGTCCCGGAAGTTCCAAGCCCAAATATCGGGAATTGGTGAGTCTGCTAAAGATTGAAAGAGATTGCAAAGTTCAATTCTCGGACATTCATTCACCATCTACCGGGAAAACAGAGATCAAATGAAGTCAGAAGTGGTTTCAAAGCTGCATTACCGGGAATTGGTATCATGTTCTCCCGGGAATCTGAAGTGCTGGAGCTAAACAATAAGTAGTGTAATGGGTAGTGTGCGTGTGGTAGATAGCTATTTACTTACCTGTTTGGATACTCGTTACCTACATTTAACACTTCTAAAAAAATATGTTCCAAAATTTGGGAGTGTTACAGACCCGGTTTGGCTCCTTCGGTTGTCCAAATAGTCTGCTTTAGTTGCCGAAGGTTCGCATGATGAATTGTCGGTCCCGTCCTTCGGTCATGCAGATGAGATGTGTGCCGGAGATCCGTGAGGCTGACGATCCTGGTTTGATCCGTGAGATGCTTGAGGTGGGGTCCGGATTAGCTGGGTGGTCTAGTAGAATGGATCCGGCCCGCCCAGATTGGAGTCCGGCTACTACAATTCCGAAGTGGCCCTTTTCTAAAAATTAATTTCATTAGGATCCACAACTGGTACAGGCTTAATTAGCAGTCTTTGCAAGTCCCAGTGTAGTGAGTTAGAACATTATCTTGTTTTGTAATGTTTTGAAATTTGTACCCGTAAATTTGGATGAATCACATAATTCGCCATGAATGGGGCAAAAAACAGTGACAAACTAGTATGTCCAAAAGAGAAAACAGACCCTCAAGTATGAGAAGACACACGTGTATTTCTACCTAAAGGATTACCATCTACAAGATAAGTTTCTCAGTTGGAAGCTGTACACTAATTGCGCTGGTGTTTTGAGTGTTGCGACTTTAATCAACATTTCTGTCGTTCATTATTTTTGTATCATTTTTTTATTGAAATGAAACACAATAGTTTTAGAAAATAGGATTAATAAAATCCAAAATGTTTAATGTGGTAGGGTAAATCTGGATTAGCCACGTGGCATATAGATTCGGATTCCCTGCGCGGCAACTCAGTGCGGAAAAGGTATGACTATGCACCTACTTTAATGATCATTGTCTGTATATGGCATTGCGGAGATGAGCCAGCGCGACAGAGTTGGCATTCGGACAGTGCGGCATACGGCAGCGTGATATATGGTAGCGCGGTAGTACAATATGGATTCCCCCAGATCTGGCTAGCAGTAAGTCCATAGAGAATCTGTACTAAGGATAAGATTTAGCCAGCCATAGCTAAACATCCAGATAGCATGGTAGCTTTATCAAGGGACATACGGCACTTGACCGAGGAGGAATTAGCCAGATGTATTCCCTAAATCATACTTGGACTAGAACATATGAGATAAGGCTCATTGTCCCAAAACCCATATAGTACCACGGATCAGGTCAGGCCCAATAGGCAGGACATCCTAGGAGTGCGGCATGGAGGTTTGGGCACCATGGCTGGCATCTCGGCAATTTGGTTAGCCAAGTGCAAGTGTGACATCTCGGCTGTGAATAAGGCTAGGCTCAGTGCGACAGCATTTGCAGTGCGTGACAGTGATCAGCTCGGCATAACATGGGCGGTGTGTACATGCAATGATTAATGAGTAAGACGTTAGTCATTATACGTGTCAACTGTTATTAGGCCCGGAATATATGATGAACGTATGGGAAAAAGTCCAGACGACTGGAGCTGGAGAAATCATTGGTCCGTTCCAAAGTAGCTTCTTGCCGGGTAGACATGCTACGGATAACATCATCATTACCCAGGAAATGCTTCATGCTTATAGTTGTTTTAAAGGGAAAAGTGGAGCTATCGCTATAAAAATAGACCTTGAGAAAGCATACGATAAAGTTTCTTGGGAGTTTATTAGAGAAACTTTAATATATTTCAATTTTAACTGCGATATGATTAATCTAATTATGTCTTGCATCTCTTCGGTTAAGATGGCAATTCTATGGAATGGTTCCCCGTTAGATGAATTCCATCCAAATGTGGGTCTTAGACAAGGAGATCCACTATCCCCATACCTCTTTGTCCTTTGCATGGAAAGACTTTCCATCATGATCTCACATCAAGTCGGAAAGTGGAAAGGGGTTAAGGCCTCCAGAAATAATATCAACATATCACATCTATTTTTTGCTGATGACCTTATGCTTTTTGGAGCCGATGATCAAAGCACCATAATGGCTATGATGGATGTGTTGGAAGAATTTTGTTTAATGTCAGGGCATAAAATAAATCCAAGAAAATCAAAGTTATTTGTTTCTCAAAACTGTCCTAGATCGACCGCTAGAGCGATAAGCAATTTTAGTGGTTTTCCTCTTGTATCAGATTTAGGAAAATATTTAGGTATTCCTCTAATGCATAAAAAACCAAAAAAGGATTATTTTAACTTTATCATTGACAAAGTTAATGCCAAACTAGCCCGTTGGAAAGCCAACTCCCTATCTTTAGCGGGGAGAGCTATCCTTATCCAATCGGTTACTAGCACTATTCCTGCTTACGTAATGCAATCAACCTTCTTGCCCATTAGCGTGTGTAATAAGTTAGATACGATTAACTGAAACTTCCTATGGGGCTCCTCTGCCACCGAAAAAAAATGGCATCTCATCAACTAGAATACTGTGTGCAAAAAAAAGGAAGATGGAGGTTTAGGCCTACAGAAATCTCACCCTCAAAATATTGCCCTTTTATCTAAGCTAACATGGGGTCTTTTGACTAGGGAAGAAGATCTTTGGGCAAAAGTTCTAAGACAGAGATATTCAAAATTCATGACCTGTCACGATAGGAGGATTTCTAATTCTACGTCTTACACGTGGAGGAGTATCTCTAAAACATTGTCCATTGTCGACAAGGAAACTAAATGGATAATTAACAATGGCCGCAAAGTCAATGTGTGGCTTGTCTGGTGGGTAGGTGATAGACCCTTATCTTTTGAACACAATTCACCTAACCGAGCTGCTATTCGTGGGTCCATTGAGCATTCTTCTGCTTGGAAAAAGTTAAAGGTGTCTAACCTAATTTGCAGTAGGTCTCAAACCTGGAACTCTGCCCTAATTACAAAAATTTTTACACCTAACATTAGAAATGAAATCCTAAATATGCGGCTACCGAATATTATTGGTGAAGAAGACTGTCCTACCTGGGCAGCGGCAAAAAATGGGCTTTTTTCTACTAGTATGGTGTATAAGTCCATTAACAGGTATGAAGAAAGCGGTAAAAAATGGAGCTGGATTTGGAAACTCAAAATCCCCGGGAAACTACGCACCTTTCTGTGGCTAATAAGTCACGACAAACTTCTAACAAATGTTATGAGAGCTAAGCGCTTATCTTCGACTCCAGATACATGCCCTAGATGCTTTGCAGGTAAAGAGGACATGCAACATTTACTTCGGGATTGCCCTAGGGCTAAAGCCCAATGGGATGACATATCAACCAAATTGTGCATATCCTTTGACTGCAACATCTCTTTTGTTGACTGGAAAGTTAGGAATTTACAATCACAAAGGTATACCATGGTGAGACATGGTATTGATAATAAAATTAATAGGGTCACCTTGTTTACTGCTATTTTGTGGCAGATTTGGAAGGATAGAAATCGGAAGGTCTTTGATAACATTGATACAGATATTGTCTCGAGTTCGCAAAGGATCATCAGTTATTCCATTGAAATTGAAAATGCTTTTAACTGTATTAACATAGGTATTGACAGCTTGCCTAATCCCATATTCTGTTTTTGGAGGCCTCCTCCTTCAGGTACAATCAAATTAAATACGGATGGTAGACGGTACAATAAACAAAGAAAAGCCGGGTTTGGAGGAATCTTCAGGGACAACATGGGCAATTGGATTATGGGTTTCTATGGCTCTAAAAGGTGCGACTCTTCCTTCGAAACTGAACTATGGGGCTTATACAAGGGATTAACCATCATCACCCAAGAAGGTTGGCAGAACATTGAAATTGAAGTGGATGCTTTGGAGATCGTCAACATTTTAAAAGGGGACTCCCACAACAATCACCCTCTTAGAACAACCATAGCGGACAACAAAATTCTTATACAAGGTTCTCTAGCGACAATAGCACACATCACAAGGGAAGCAAATGCATGCGCGGACTATATGGCTAAAATCGGAGCAAATCAAGACAGTCATTTTGAAGTTTCGCACAGTCAACCACCTGCTTTGGATGGCCTCATTTTAAAGGACAATTCTCTGATGTCCTCGGGGATGTCTTAGCCCCGAGTATTACGGTATTACGGGGATGTTTTGATTTTTTTTTCTCGGCTCTTGTTGTATTCTGTTTTTCCGAATTATCAAAAAAAAAGGAAGAGAGGTGTGAGAGAGGTTTTTTGTATCTATAATAGTGGAGATTATAATGAATTTTTCTTTACTCAATCTTTCTCATTACAATGGCCGATTGATATTGTGTGCATGTGTTTTTCGATCCTTTGCTGGGGTAGTGGATTAACCCCAACAAGTGGTATCAGAGCGGGTTCACCGGAGCAAAATCGTCATTGTTGAGCTCGGAGCGGAGGTTCGAGACGAAAATCAACGGGTTCAAGATCTTAGCATGGAGTGTGTTCGTCTGGACGAGAGGAATCCAGAGGTGGTCTCACAGTCGCCGGAGGAGGTCGGAGGTGGCCGGAATCGTGATTTGAACACCGACGGAGGCAGGTTCTGCAAATCGCGGCGATCTGAAGGTGGAGTGGTCGGACGGAAGATTCGAGGACAGGGTTGTGTTCGTCTCGACGAGACGATTCCGAGAAGGTAAGGTCGGTCGCTAGAGGAGGAGGAGGAGGTGAGGCTCATGCGCCGGTCAAAGGACCGCGAGTGAGATCTACTCGCGGCGGGTGGAGGCCACGCGCGGGACTGTTCGGGCGGTTCAGCGGCGGGTCGGGCTAGTTCAACGGCGGGTCGGGTCGATTCACGATGTGTTCGGGCTGTTTTTTGAGTGGTTTCGACGTTCCGGATCCATCTGCGGGGGCCGTTTGGATAGATTCGACTCGAAAACTACTGTAAGTGCACTGTTTTGACGTTTTTTGCATATTTTGTATTGCGGTGATTTGTCGGAGCATTATTGGAGCATCGTAGATTGTTGTTCTTGCTTATTGTGGACTAATTAACATGTCGGATGCAAGTATGACTAGTATGGTTCAATTAAAGTCTTCAAATTATTCGATTTGGAAATCGTGAATACTAGATTTATTATCGTGGAAGGATTTATACGATCCGTTGGAATATTTGGGGGTCAAACCAACAGAGATGAAGACGGATGATTGGAAGAAATTGAATCAGAGGGCTTTGGGTTGATCCGATAATTTATTTCAGAGGAAGTGTTTTATCATGTATCCGAGGAGACCGGTGCTTATAACTTGTGGACGACTTTGGAGGGCATGTATCAATCGAAAATATCTCGAAACAAGGCATTATTGATGAGGCGACTTGTGAACTTGAAGTTGAGGAGCGGGAAATCAGTTGCTACACATTCTAGTGAGTTTCAAAACTTGGTGAATCAACTTGATAGTGCGGTTTTGAAGCTTGACAATGAATTCCAAGCCCTATTGTTTCTTAGTTCCCTACATGATGATTGGGACATGCTTGTGATCTCTCTTGGCAACTCGGCACTGGAGGGGAAGGTATCGATGTCTATGGTCAAGGAGGCTTTGCTCAATGACAAAGCGTGACGGAATGAGGGGAAATGTGAAACTATTGAGGATGGGCATGCTATGGTTGCAAATGGAGGATGAGGAAGGAACCAAGGAAGGGGAAATTCACATAAAGGCGGTGGTCAATATGGAGGTCGAGGATACGGTGGAGGTGGACATGGCGGCCGTGGTGGAGGTCGTGGTCACGGGGATGACCAAGTCACTTGTTTTTATTGTCACGAGGAAGGGCACACTATACGAAATTGCCTCAAGTTTAAGGAGGCGGGAGGTCGTGGATTCACTTGTCATTATTGCAAGGAGGAGGGGCAGATGATGCGGGATTGCCCCAAGCTCAAGTGCAAGTCAAATGAGGGTACGATGGTGGTGTACAGTGAAGGTGATGTTTTGTGTGCCGTGGATGAGTCTATGGATCTAGGGGAGCAGGATTGGGTACTTGACTCCGGGTGCTCATTTCATGTTTGCGGGGATAAAGAGGACTTTTGGAGTTATGAGGCAATTGATGGGGGAACTATTCGGATGGCTAATGGTTCGAGGAGTCGCATTATGGGCAAATGGGTTGTGAGGATTCGGTTGTCGAATGGAAAGCATGTGAGGTTGTCGGATGTTCGACATGTACCAGGGGCAAGGAAGAACTTAATCTCTATTGGGGTACTTGACGAGAAAGGGTATAGCTTCTCAACGAGTAATGGTTTTCTTCATGTGCGCAAAGGGAAGCGCAATATTCTTGAGGGTAAGATGATTGGAGGATTGTACAAGCTAGCGGGTGTTGTGGATTCAAGGGATGGCATATGTGACGACGATGCGGATGGAGCGACGACGTCACCATTACTTGGGAGATATTGATCGTTTGGTGGAGCGCCCCGTGTGGGGGGGGTGAGGCACTCGGTGGAGGGGGTGCGGTT
>NMUG010012663.1:0-10304 GCA_002855965.1 Monotropa hypopitys
ATCAGCTCTTCCTTCCTTACTCGCTTCTGTTCCACCGGTCATTGGCCACTAACTACCGGGAATTCGAGCCTCTGTAATTCCTGAATTCTCCTGCAACTTCCTTCTGCAACTGGACTCCCGGTCATTGGATAATAGACTACCGGGAGATGGCGCTTTCTTCAAAACCTTCAGCTATTTCTTTATGCTCTTCTGGTCATAGGAAACTAGATTACCGGGAGTTAGAGCCTCGGTACTCAAGGATGTAGTCTGTTCTCCTATCTCTGGTTATTAAGGTCTTCCACCGGGAGTCCAAGTTTTTCCTTCTTCCTCTTTCCTCACCTTCTACCGGGAATTGGGTTGAACTTCCGGGAGTTCACCCTTTGCTTTCCTTGCTAGCTCATTCCTTCCAACTTCCTGCAGAATATTCTCAAGCACAACCAACACTTTGCCAAAGACAAGTTAAAATCCCCAATATTTAATTAACACCCCAAATTCTATCTTGGAATAAAATTCCACTGTTTCTTGGGTTTTAATCAATGAAAGCAGAGCAAAGTGAAGACATAAATCCCTAATATTGGCACTATTGAGTGCCAATCACCGGTACCCCAGAAACAAGGGACCGATACCCCCTATTAAAAATTCATTTTCCTGAATTTTTTTGACAAACTAAACTCTTCTCCAACCTTCCCAACTTCAATCTTTTTGCCTCAAAACCCAAAAATCATATGTACCAAAGGGTTCTAACACATGTGTGGACTAAACATACTTGATTTGTAGCATTAACCAACTCTTAAACACCATAAAATCTTAATAACCAACCCTTAATCCTAGAGTTTCCCCCAAAAATAAGATTAGTGAAAAGAACTTAGATCTAGTCCATATACGAAGTAATATAAACACAAAATTTGCATCATTAGATTCGTGATTACCTTAGGAACAAAGTTGTAGAAGACTTCCTCTTCATATTCTTACTCCAAGCCTTTCAACTCTTCAATCTCCCTTGATTATCCTAGCCTCCTTTCTCTCCACTCTCTCTAACTTTCAAGCAACACATTAAGCATAATGATATTAGGTTAATTATCTTAACCTAATACATATTTTTACACTATTTTACCTCCTTACCCCTTAACTAAACTATAGAATTACCCTTGTATGCCATTGTTCTCACTTATTTAATACTTACAATACTTAAACCTCATTTTAGACCCAATTAATCTTCCTTATAAAATCCCTTAACTCTATAATTAAAAATGGAATATCATATTGCTTAATGTCTCCTTTGAATATTTATTAAAATATTAAAAATTTATAAATAGACGATACATGTATTACAACTTCTCCTCCCTTAGAAAATTTCATCCCCGAAATTTAGAATAGACAAAATAGAACACCTGGAAATAAGTACGGATTTTCTCCCGCATAGCATCCTCACTTTCCCACGTCGTTTTCTCAACTCCATGATTTCGCCATAAGACTTTAACCAAATGAACCACCTTGGAGCATAGTACCTGCTCCTTGCGATGCATAATCATCACCGGCCTTTCTTCGTAAGACAAATCCTCATGCAACTCCAATAGCTCTACCTCTAATACATGCGTTGGGTCCCATACGTACTTCCGAAGCATAGACACCAGAAAGACATTGTGCAAACGTGATAACTCAACCGGCAAAGCCAAGTGATATGTTGTCGCCCCCACTCTATCCAGGATCTCATATGGCCCAATATATCTCGGTGCTAATTTCCCTTTTCCTTTAAAACGAACAACACCCTTCCACGATGAAACCCGCATGAACACATAATCCCCAACTTCAAAGTCCAACTCTCACCGCCTATTATCCACATAACTTTTCGAACGACTTTGGGCAACTCGTAGTCTTTCTCTAATAAGCTTAACCCCTTCCAAAGCTACTTGTACCAACTCCGGCCCCAAAATTTGACGCTCACCCACTTCACTCCAACAAAGTGGTGTCTGACACCTCCTACCATATAATGCCTCCAATGGTGCCATGCCAATACTACTCTGAAAACTATTGTTGTAAGCAAACTCAATCAACGGTAAATAGTTCTCCATCCTCCAGAAAAATCTAGGACACAAGATCTCAACATATCCTCAAGCGTTTGGATAGTCCTCTCCGACTGTCCATCCATTTGAGGGTGAAAAGCGGTACTAAACCTCAAAGTTGTACCAAAAGACTACTGTAAACTTGCCCAAGACCTCGATGTAAATTTAGGATCCCTACCACTGACAATCGACACTGGTGCTCCATGCAATCTAATGATCTCATCGATATAAATCCTAGCATACCGATCTGTATAGAACGTAGTCCTCACCGGAAGAAAATGAGTGGATTTGGTCAATTGATCCACTACAACCCAAATAGAATCAAAGTTTCCCTTAGACTTAGGCAATCCCACAACGAAGTCCATTGTAACGTGCTCCCATTTCTACTCAGGTATTGGAAAACTTTGAACTAATTCCCCCAGTCATTGGTGCTCAATCTTCACTCTTTTACAAATGAGGCATCTAGCAACAAAATTGGCTATGTCTCTCTTCAACCCTTTCCACCAATAATTCTCCCATAAGTCATGATACATTTTTGTAGAACCCGGATGCATAGAAAATTTAGAACCATGACCCTCCTCAAGAATATTCCTCCTAAGCTCCACATCCTCCGGTACACAAACCCGATTCCCAAACATCAACGTACCATCCCCACGAATACTAAACTATGATTTTTTGCCCAATAAAATTTGTTGTCATATCTTCTCTAGAAACTCTCTAATTTGATCCATAAAAAATAACCTCACCACAAGATTTGCCAAAAGAACATCATCCAAACCCAAAGATAAATCAACACCCAGACTGTTCAACTCAAAAAATTTCTCAACTCTAGCACAAGTCAAACAAGACACTCTACTCACAGTTTTCCTACTCAAGACATCCACTACCACATTCGCCTTCCCCGGGTGATAATAAATATTATGGTCATAGTATTTAATTAACTCCATCCACCTACGCTGCCTCAAATTCAGATCTTTTTGGATAAATAGATATTACTAGCTTTGGTGGTCGGTAAAAATTTCACATGTTACACCATATAAATAATACCTCCAAATTTTTAACGCAAATACTACGGCCGCTAACTCCAAGTCGTGTGTAGGGTAGTTTATTTCATGATTTTTCAATTGCCTCGAAGCATAAGCTATCACTCTCCCTCGTTGCATCAACACACAACCCATACCACAATGCGACGCATCACTATAAATCACCAAATCATCAGTCCCCTCCGGAATAGTTAAAATAGGTGCCGAAACCAATTTCTCTTTCAAAACCCGAAATCTACTCTCATACTCGTCCGACCATACAAATTTAACCCCCTTTATAGTAAGCATAGTCATAGGCATTGAAATAAATGAAAAATTTTCAATGAACTATCTGTAATAACCCGCTAGTCCCAAGAAGCTACGGATTTCAGTCACATAAGTCGGCCTTTTCCAATTCACCACAGCCTCAATCTTTTTAGGGTCCACACAAATACCCTCATTAGACATGACATGACCCAAGAAGACCACCCGGTCCAATCAAAACTCACATTTCTTAAATCTCCCATACAACTGCTTTTCCCTTAACTTTCGCAAAACCAAACCCAAATGTTCTTCATGTTCTTCTCTAGATTGCGAATACACCAAGATATCATCAATGAACACTATCACAAAGGAATCCAAATACGATTGAAACATCCTATTCATCAAATCCATAAATACATCCGGTGCATTAATCAACCCAAAAGGCATAACCATAAACTCGTAGTGTCCATATCTAGTACGAAAAGCCGTCTTCGCAACATCACAGTTCCTAACTTTTAATTGGTGATAACCGGACCTCAAATCAATTTTCGAAAACACCGAAGCTCTCTGAAGTTGGTCAAATAGATCATCAATCCTAGGCAATGGGTATTTGTTTCTTATAGTGACCTTGTTCAATTTTCTATAGTCTATGTACATTCTCATCGAACCATCCTTCTTTTTCACAAAAAGTATGGGTTCTCCCCACAGAGACACGGTAGGTCTAATAAATCCCTTGTCAAGTAACTCTTTCAACTGTATTTCTAATTCATAGAGTTCGAAAGGTGCTATCCTATAAGGAGCAATAAATATAGGACTAGTACCCGAAACCAACTCAATCATGAACTCTACTTCTCTAATTGGAACCATCCCCGGCAACTCTTCCGAAAAAACATCTTGAAAATCCCTCACAATAGGAATATCCTCAATGCTCCTCTCCCCTTTATCAGAATCAATCACGTAAGCTAAGAACCCTTCACAATCCTTATTCAACAAAGACATGGCTTTCAAGGATGAGATGACACGTCTAGGCATTTCCACACTATCACCACAAATTTTCAAATTAGTTTTCCTCGGAATACGAAATAACACTTCCTTACTGACACAATCAATAATGGCTAAATGAGTGGCTAAAAATCAATCCCCAAAATCACATCCAAATCTGTCATATCTAGTGGGATCAAATCTAACAACAAAGGCTCGTTACCCACCCAAATTTCACATCCTGGATAATATGACTCAAGTTTTACCACGTTACCCATTGGTGTTGATACAAGCAAAGTGTGACCTATCGGTGACAAAACTCTATCCATTCGTGAACCAAAAACAGTAGATACAAAGGACTGTGTGGCACCAGAATCTATCAAAAATCGTGTATATAAAGTAGATACACGAATCATACCTATCACCATGTCTGGATTTGTTTGATCTGCCTTTCGATCTAGAGCAAACACCCTGCCATAAGAAGGCTGACCCACAGTTCCCTTGTTAGCACCTCCTACCGCACTCCCTACTGACACAACCAGTAACTGAGTCTGCTATTGAACGCAATACATAGCCTTGTGACCCATTCCCCCACACTTGAAACATTTCAGCCCGTTGTTCCCTAATGCACAATCTCTAGCAATATGACTCGGCGACTCACATTTAAAACACTGCCTGGAAAAGCCTCTACTACTAGAACCCGACTGTTGATTCACACTCCTCTCTTGGTTTCCACTCCAACCACTCCCTTGGTTTCTATTTCCTCCACCACTCCTCCCTTTGTCAAACCTTGATTTTGAATCACTACTTCTAAAATTGTTACCTCCAGATTTTCCACTATTCTCCAATTTCGCCTTTTTAAACGACTCTCAATTTTCCCGATAATCTTGAATATCTTTCCACATCTTCGTCGCCATATCCACAAGATCTGAATAGTGCCTCTCTCTCTAAAAGATAACAACCTCGAAGCAACTCCTGGTGCCAAACCCAACCTGAAACGCCTACACTTCAAATCTTCCGTACTCACCATGTACGGTGTATACCGAGACAAGGCAGTAAATCTCGCCTCATACTCACTCACTGACATACTCCCTTGCTTCAAGTTTGTAAAAGCTGCATCCTACCCAAAACGGAAACTGTCGGGATAAAATTTATTATTAAATCCATGGATAAACCTATCCCATGTGATAGCCCTGAGTGCAACCGGCTCTGCTCCAAGTGACGGTGTCACCTCTTGCCTTTTAAAGGCACTCCACCAATTTCTAGCCTAGCCTCTAAACAGAAAGGTCGCCAGTATCACCCTCTGATCACCCTCAACTCCCATAGTGTCTAGTACCAACTCTACCTCCTTCAGCCACTTCGGGTTTATTAGACCCCTCAAACACCGTACTACACAACCTTTTAAATCTCTCCAAAAGGCCCGTACCCATACCTCTCTCCACATTTTGATTAGCCTGCAACTGAATTAGAATTTTTTGACCCTCTGCCAACTGAGTGATAGCGGCCATCATTCGGGCCTCCTCTCCGACTATGAGTGGAACACCCGCACCATTAATTGGGTTCCCACCGTTCACACTAGCCTCTTCCTCAATCCCTTGGTTGGTATACTCCATTGTTTTCCTATAAATCACAACACAAGAAACAATATGGTGGAAACAAGTATTAGATGCTAAAAACTCACGCGTTAGTCAAACACACCTTAATGACTTAAAGCATGACCTGACATCCTATGGTCCAATACTTAGCCACCCTAATCTTAGCATTTTGTTATACTATGCTTTTCCACTTAACTTCCCAAGACTTCCCATTGGAAGAGAACGTTGATAAGGCATTCTTTCAATCGGATTTTAAGGCAAGTCACATGGGTGTCAAAGACACACATAATAGTCACAAAACACTAACACCACTACTACCAACAATTACTTTAAATTAACACCTTAAGTAAAAATTTCAATTAGTCACATGGTCCCCTAACTCGGACCTAGAACCTAAGCTCTGAAACCAAGTTGTAACATCCCAAACTTACAATTCCTCAAAATGTAAAATGTAAATTTTTTGCTTGAATAAAATCCTCAAATAAATTCATTCCCAAAACATTTAAACTGAACCAAGTGTAAGAATTGAAACCTCTAGAAAGAAATCATAATTACTGCAAGTGTTCCCTAATCTCAAGATAATGACAACGTGATGAAAGTAACTGAACCATGGAATAAACTCTAACCATAAGTCATCAAAAGTAATAGTACAGTTCTACCCAAATGTTAATGTAAAGCACAAGGGTCATAAATCCTCCATGCCAAAGACCCCAATCAAAATTCATCCTCCAATATCTTCATTCCCTCAGCTTCATAGTGGACCGCTAACTGGATACCTATTTTCAAGTCAAAGATAAGAAAACAAAGTGTGAATATAATATTTTAACTTCCAAAACTCAAGCAACATAGTTATCTAGATTATGCAATTATGAACCATTTCTCTTTAATTAACAAGTGCATCCCATGCATTATTATTTCACATGTATGATGGCCGAAGCGCTTTTTAAAAAGATTTGAGCATCACATGCCCTGAAAATAGCTATTGCTATAAGCAATAGTTCGTACGCCCTGCATACAAGAGTTGTGGGATACGCCCCGCGTACCCGTTGGACTTACTATGGTTGCCAATATTGCCACACATCCCACGCAGGCCATGTATAATACATACATATATATATATATATTATGCTTATCCATATCTCATAACATACATCTTTTCATTTCATGCCATTCTCATATTATCCTCAACAAAACATGCTATCAATAAGTGTAACAAAGATAAAATTAATACCGTACTCGAAACTATACAATTAAAATGTTATAAGCCTGCACTCACCAATACCATTTTGTTCAAACCTTCTCCTTGCCTTTGAGCGAGGCCTCAATTCTTTCCTCAAGCATCCCTGTCAAAACAATTATAATTTCAGTCCACATTGATATATAGCTTGACAAGAAGATAATAAAATCATTAAATTAAATCAATTGAATAGATAACCATCTTTAAACCACTTATTAGAGTATTTAAATAGCCCATAATACATTCCAAACACATCCCAGTCCATAACCGAATACCTCGAGAAGTTACCAAAATCTGCCAGAAAACCCCAGCGAGGACGGGTACCCCACTTTTCAAGGGACCGGTACCTGTCCTTTTAATTTCCCAACTGTACAGAAGGGATCGATACCCGCCTTTTCAAGGGACATGTACCCGCCCATTTTCCCAACAAACTGCTCGGCGGGGACCGGTACCCCACTTTTCAAGGGACCGGTACCCCTACCCTTTCCAACCAAACTGCTTAGCGGGGACCGGTACCCCTGTTAAAATTTCATTTTCCTGAAAAATTTTGACGAACTAAACTCTTCTCCAACCTTCCCAACTTCGATCTTTTTTCCTCAAAACCCAAAAATAATATGTACCAAAGGGTTCTAAACATGTGTGGACTAAACATACTTGATTTGTAGCATTAACCAACTCTTAAACACCATAAAATCTTAATAACCAACCCTTAATCCTAGAGTTTTCCCCAAAAATGTGATTAGTGAAAAGAACTTAGATCTAGTCCACATGCGAAGTAATGTAAACACAAAATTTGCATCATTAGATTCGTGATTACCTTAGGAACAAAGTTGTAGAAGACTTCCTCTTCAAATTCTTACTCCAAGACTTTCAACTCTTCAATCTCCCTTGATTCTCATAGCCTCCTTTCTCTCCACTCTCTCTAACTTTCAAGCAACACATTAAGCATAATGATATTAGGTTAATTATCTTAACCTAATACAGATTTTTACACTATTTTACCTCCTTATCCCTTAACTAAACTATAGAATTACCCTTGTGTGCCATTGTTATCACATATTTAATACTTATAATACTTAAACCTCATTTTAGACCAATTAATCTTTTTTATAAATTCCCTGAACTCTATAATAAAAAATGAATATCATATTCCTTAATCTCCCCTTTGAATATTTATTAAAATATTAAAAATTAGAAATAGACGAGACATGTATTACAACTTCTCCCCCCTTACAAAATTTCATCCCCGAAATTTAGAATAGACAAAATAGAATACCTGGAAGGTGGATTTATCAAACCGTATCTCTAATTGGGTAGTGAAGCTAGCCAACTTCAACATCCGGTACCAACCCCGGACCGCTATCAAGGCACAGATGCTCGCAGATTTTGTGACAGAATTTTCACCCCGACCAGAGGAAAATGATTCAGCAAGGTCCTGGAACAATCAATCAGTCCACGAGGCAATATCAGTGCATGGGGATGATTCCGAATGGAAACTATACTGTTAGCCCTATGTTTTGATGGTGCATTATTTACACAAATATAACATTTATAAAATGATTTTAGAATTCCTTGAATTAAAGCTTAAATGTTTAAATCTTTATTTAAATCAAGGAATTGTATTTATGAGCTTATTTTTCAAATCAATCTCATACTTAAGTCCTAGAGATTGTTCCTAATGGTTATAATCTTTTAAATTCTTCTAGGACTACTTGGAATTAATTTAAAGTCCTTTAGACTCACATTCATGGTTTAAACATTTTTAAGGACTTTACAAATTATAAAATATATAATTTAAGTTCCTATATATTTTCTACTATTACAAATCAGTCTAAGGAACATATATAATATATATAAGTCTTGAACAAAACTATTTTGACTTCATTTAAGCCCATTTGTTTTTTCTATTCATAATTTCAAATATCCATTAACCGGTATGGAAACCGACATACCGCCCGATATGCCGGTCGGCACACCGGTTCCATACCGGATTTGGGACAAATAGGGCAGTGAGTTTGGCAATCTACAAAGCACCGAAATTTGTACTAACCGGCACATCGGCCGGTATGCCGACCGGCATACCGGTCCCCTACTCGTTGCCTACCGGCCTTTGTAAATTTGTCCAGAATTCAATTTTAAGTTTCAATAAATTACAACAATGCCACCCAACGGCTATAAACGGCTAGTTTTGGATTGGGGGCTATATAAACATGCTTGAAGGTCCTTAATAATGTTAAAGACTATTCCTACAAATTGTATATACACATCTCTCTCCCTCAAGCTTCCAAATACTCTCCTTCTCTCTTACTCTTGTAATTTTCTAACTTACTTGAGAGATTGTGAGTTGTGCTTCATTGTAATATTATTTGAGAGATAGAATTTCATTGGCTAGAGCAAGGGTTTGTCTTGCTCAACATATTATCATATTGTGCTTGCACTTGAAGTCAAGCTTTGGAAGAAGCTTGCAAAAAGACTTGAAGATCAAAGAAGGAAGTCAAGCTTGGATTGGAGCTTGCATTGAAGTCAAGTTCAAGCCTAAAAGAAGGAAGGAATTGCAACGGTTGGTGAGCACCATTGAAGCGTCACAAAGAGGGAGCCTCCTTTGAAGTAGCTCAAAGATTGAAAGGTGGGAGCCACCTTGGGAAGTAGCTCATCAAGGAAGGTTTGAGAAGCCTTGGGAAATTGATCACATTTGTAAGGGTTTGACAACTACCCGAAAGTTGTAAAGGTAATTAGTAGAACTCTTACTTATTGGTAAGAGAAGTGGATGTAAAGTTAGAGGCTTGGACAATCCCTAACTGAACCACTATAAAATCATTGTGTCATTGCCTTTGCTCCTTTACTTTATTTACCCTTACACATTGAGCAATTTAATTCACTTTCACTCTACTATTCATTGTGCTTGAAATTCCTTGATCCCAATCTCTTTATCTATCTAGTTATTTAGAACCACTTGAAAACCGGAAACCTCGACCTCTTGGGATTAGAACCCCAAGAACCTGAGGTGTAACGAAAGGGATTCACTTGGTGCTTTAATTAGATTGGTATTTGAACTTGTGATATTCATCACACTTTGAATAGTTAAGTCTTCCGCACTAATTTGCCTAAATTAGTCTTAACTTGGAAAGAAATTTTTAATTGGGCATTTTAGTTAATAAACCAA
>NMUG010012664.1:0-10304 GCA_002855965.1 Monotropa hypopitys
TCCGAGATGGAATTGCCTCCACCCACCTGGACACATAATCAACAGCTAACAAAATATACAAGTGTCCCTCCGAAACAGGAAAGGGACCCATGAAGTCAATGCCCCAGCAGTCGAATACTTCTATCACAATGATTGGATTAAGGGGCATCATATTCCTCCGGGTCACACTTCCAAGTTGTTGGCAAGGCCCACAAGTTTTGCAATGAGCGTACACATCCTTAAAGAGTGAGGGCCAGTAAAAACCAGATTGTAAAATCTTGGCTACGGTCTTTTTAGCAGAAAAGTGGCCCCCACATGCTTGGGCATGACAAAAGACATGATACTATTTATTTCATCCCCATCTACACACCTTCTCACCACTTGATCCGGGCAGAATTTAAATATGTATGGATCATCAAAGAAGAAGCGTTTTACCTCTCTCAAAAACTTGGCTTTTTCAAGCCGATTCCAATTTTCCGGAACTTTGCCCGTG
Organism: Monotropa hypopitys; assembly: GCA_002855965.1. Classification (NCBI taxonomy): domain Eukaryota; kingdom Viridiplantae; phylum Streptophyta; class Magnoliopsida; order Ericales; family Ericaceae; genus Monotropa; species Monotropa hypopitys. Next base: position 473 of record NMUG010012664.1, read on the forward strand.
ACCAAATAGTTTACTATTTCAGCGTACCACGGGCAAGTTCTAACATCAAATAATTGCTCGTCGGGGAAAGAATCCACAATAGGTAGGGAATGCCCGTGTTCACTAAAGGACAACCTCGACACATGATCGACCACTACGTTCTCTACTCCTTTCTTATCTTTTATGACAATATCGAACTCTTGGAGGAGTAAGATCCACCGAATCAATCTTGGCTTAGCATCTTGCTTCGTCAAAAGATATTTCAAAGCAGAATGGTTAGTGAAGATAATGATTGGGGATCCTAAAACGTAGGGCCTGAACTTATCTAGAGCAAACACAACTGCCAACAATTCCTTCTCCGTGGTGGTGTAATTCACTTGGGCATCATTCAGCGTTTTGCTAGCGTAATACACCACACACGGCTCTTTACCCCTCCTTTGTCCCAACACAGCCCCGATTGCAAAGTCACTAGCATTACACATGATTTCAAAAGGAAGGTTCCAATCCGGTGGCATCATAATGGGTGACGACGTAAGCCTCTCTTTGAGGAAAGAGAAAGCTTTATCACACTCACTAGTCCACTGCAAAGGAACATCCTTTCCCAAAAGATTGCATAGTGGCTTTGTAATCGAGCTGAAGTCTTTAATAAATCTCCGGTAAAAAACGACATGTCCCAAAAATGAACGCACGTCTCTCACTGTTTTGGGTATAGGGAGATTGGAAATGATTCCTATCTTTGAACGGTCAACCTCTATACCCTTTGATGACACAATATGGCCGAGGACAATCCCACTCGTCACCATAAACTGGCATTTCTCCCAATTCAGCACCAAGTTTTTCTCTTCACATCTTTCTAAGACAAGATCAAGGTTGTGAAGGCAATGATCAAAATAGGTTCCAAAGACCGAGAAGTCGTCCATGAATACCTCCACAACCTTATCCAACATATCACTGAAAATGCCGACCATACACCTTTGGAAGGCACCCGGAGCATTACATAGTCCAAATGGCATTCGTCGATAAGCGAATGTGCCAAAAGGACATGTAAATGTTGTTTTCTCCTGATCTTCGAGTGTAATCTCAATTTGATTGTACCCCGAGTACCCATCCAAAAAATAGTAGAATTCGTGTTCGGCAACTCTCTCTAACACTTGGTCAATGAATGGAAGTGGGAGGTGGTCTTTCCTAGTGCAAGTGTTGAGCTTTCTGTAATCAATACATACTCGCCATCCGGTGACCACACGGGAAGGGATTAATTCATTTTTTTCATTCTTTGTGACGGTCATACCGGCCTTCTTTGGGACAACTTGCACCGGGCTAACCCACTTACTGTCTGGAATAGGATAGATGATGCCTATATCCAACAGCTTCAACACTTCTGCCTTCACCACTTCCTTCATATTTGGATTTAGGCGCCTTTGTGGTTGTCTTACTGGTTTTATCTCTTCCTCAAGACAAATTTTGAGAGTGCAAATGGAAGGATCAATGCCTTTTAAATCAGCAATGGACCAACCAATTGCACCTTGATGCTTTTTCAGAATTTTCAAAAGTTGTTCCTCTTGTTCTTCATTCAGCTCAGATGAGATGATGACGGGAAGAGATTCTCCCGCCCCAAATAAGCGTATTTTAGGTAAGAGGGGAGCTGTTTAAGCTCAAGTTTTGGAGGTTGTTCACGTGACGGAATGAGATGTTGAGCAATAGTGCCAATCTCTTCAAATTTGGGCATCCACTCATTCACACGATATATCTCTGCTCGATCAAGAAGTTCAGAAATTTCCAATTCTGCCGGCGATGGAACATGGTCCCCCATCCCGGCATTCACCAAACACATCAAGAGAGGATCATTTTGTTCACCTCTATCAACCAAAGAAATTGTTTCCACACTGTTGACTTCGTAAATGTCCTCATCATCACCCGGTTGCTTGCAAATATTAAACACATTTAGCTCCATAGTCATGTTTCCAAAAGTGATTTGCATGACACCCGTTCTACAATTGACCAATGCATTGGCCATAGCCAAGAACGGGCGTCCTAAAATGACTGGAATCTGAGATTTTACATTCACAACCGGATGAGTGTCAAGGACAACAAAATCAACAGGGAAGTAAAACTTGTCCACTTGTACCAAGACATCCTCAATCACTTCTTTTGGTCTCTTCTCACTCCTATCTGCAAATTGCAGTGTTATCGTGGTAGGCTTCAATTCTCCTAACTTCAAGGTCTCATAAACATGATAGGGCAGCAAGTTTACACTCGCTCCAAGGTCAAGTAATGCTCTCTCTAGTTTCACCTCCCCAATGGTAATGGCTATCATGGGACAGTCAGGATCTTTATACATGGGAGGTGCACTAGACTGAATGATGGAGCTTACTTGTTCAGTGAGAAAAGCCCGATTCGTCACATTCATTCTCCTCTTGACAGTGCACAAGTCCTTCAAGAACTTGGCATGAGAGGGGACTTGTCGAATGGCATCCAACAAGAGGATGTTCACTTTCACCTGCTTAAACAGCTCGAAAATCTCAGCTTGATGGTTCAACTTAGGCATAGGTTTAAGCCTGTGTGGATATGGTGCAGGTATGGGACAAGTCTCCTCTCTTTTCTCAACTCTCTCTTCTTCTTCAGCTTTGTTCTCCTCCATTACTTCCTTCCCTTTTTCTTCTCTTGTGAATTTTTTTTTTCTTTTGGAGCTCCCACTTGGTTATTCACAACTTTTCCACTCCGGAGTGTTGTTATAGATTTTACATCTTCAATGTTCTCACTCCCGGAGGGATTTCCTTCAATGGAATTCTGTGTTTTTAAATGGTGTTGTGGTTATGCGAGAAATTTTCTTTTTTCTTGTTGCAACACCCCCACAACACTATTTAACTTGGTGATTTGACTCTTCATTTCCCCGATGTCTTGTTTGGTACTTTGCATGAATGAGATCAATTGTTCTTCCAGATTTTTTCGAATTGGTTGATTGTAAGACATCGGGGGTACATTTTCTTGTTGATTCTGGTACCCAAAACCCGGAGGTTGATTAGGAGCATGTCCTTGAAAATGGGGTTGGGGGTACCCTTGATTTTGAAATTGATTTGGTGGAGGTGGTTGGTGTTGATTTGGAAATGTATTTTGAGGTGGAAACTGAGGTGGTGGTGGAGGATGTTGTTGTGCTTGGGCAGAATTATCACTCTTCCAACTAAAATTCGGATGATTCCTCCATCCCGGATTATAAGTCTCAGAATAGGGGGAATTAAACGACTTCTTGAATTGGCCGGACTGCTGCATGACAGCATTCACTGCTGAAGGATCATTCAAAATTTCTTTGAAAGCAGGAATGGTCGGGCAGTCCGGTGTGCTGTGATTTCTTGAATCACAAATGGTGCACAGCTCCTCCTCTCTTGGTTTTTCAACTACCTCATGCACCTTTCTAACCTCCATTTGTTCAATCTTCCTAGACAGATTGGAAATTTTTGCATGTATATCATCTGATACATGATATTTACCACTTGCATTCGGTTGACTAGGACCATTTCCATTGGTCCTGTCATTGGGATCTGACACATCCCATGACTGTGCATTTTCTAAAAGATGTTCAAAGTATTCAAAGGCTTCATCAGGGTCTTTACTTAAAAATTCCCCGTTGCACATCATTTCAACAAATTGCCTAGTTTTGGGAGTGGTTCCCTCATAGAAAAAACTCACTACTTGCCACGGCTCGTAGCCATGGTGAGAGATAGAACTCAATAAATCTTTAAATCTTTCCCAGCATTGATAGAATGATTCATTTGGTATCTCAGAAAAATTTTGAATTTGTTTCTTCAATGCTATGGTTCTATGTGCTGGGAAATTTTTTTTGAAAAATTCTTTCAAGAGGTCCCCCCAACTTGTGATAGACCTTGGCCTCAATGAATTGAGCCATGTCTTAGCCTTTTCCTTCAATGAGAAGGGGAATAACTTGATAAATGCAAAATCCTCGCGCTGGTTATGCTCCAACATCATTTTGACAATTTCCTCAAATTCCTTAACATGGAGATAAGGATTCTCATTCTCCATGCCATAGAAATGTGGTAGATGCTGGAGTAAACTAGGACGCACGACAAACTCACGGGCTAGGATAGGTAGAAGGATGCATGAAGGTGCAGTTGTCCTAGAGGAATTTAGATAATCACGCATGGTCCACATCTGATATTGATCAGGGTTACTCCTCACCTCCTCTTCCTCCTCATGTTGGTTATTCACTGGTGGATTATTGTTCATTGGCCTTCCATTCCTACCATTGTTATTTGGTACGTTTGGAGTTTTGGTGGATGGTAGGGTGGAATGTACATGTTCTTTGGTTGTTGTGGTTGTTGTGGTGGTGCATTATTTTAAAATTCTTCATATTGATGTTCGACTTGTTCTTGGAAATTCTAATTCGCCATGAGAGGATCAGAATTTCTTCGAATAAGTCTATTGTTCATCCCGCGATTCCACATTCCTTAACAGAAAAACAAATTCCCTCTCTCCCCACTCCAGGTGCCAACAATTTACTTTAACACTACTACTACTCCTACAGCAGCAATAAGACCAGAGTTGGCCACCCAAATTGAATTGCAAGAGTCAGAGAGAGTTTACCTCGAAGCACAGCAACTTAGTTTAGCAACACTCAGTATTGCCACAAAAATTTTCCAGCAGCTGTGTGAACTCCCGGTAGTTAGCATTGGCTCTACCGAGAATACACGTTTTAAATTTGTTTCAGCTTAGTTTTTGTTCTCAATTCCCGGGAATGTACCTTTCGGATTCCCGGTAAATCAGTGCTCTGCAGCCTTCTTCTTTATTCACGAGTCTGCTCTTCCGGTATAGAGCACTCGTTCTTCCGGAAATGCAGAGCCCAACTTTGCCTTCAGCTATTTTTTCAATTCAATTCCCGGGAGTGGGATATGTGTTCTCCCGGTACTGCAATGCTCTGTCCTCCCTGAGAGAAAAACTTTTAAGCACAACAATTTGTACTCCCGGTAAAAAAAGATTCTATTACCGGAAATACAATGATGCTATCTTCTTCAACCTCTCTGTTTTTCCTCAGATTGTGCTCTGTTTTTTTTCGTTTTTGATTTTTTTTAGATGTTTTTGAATTTTTGACTAAGAAACTAATGGATGCACTAATTTAAAAGTAAAATTAAAATCAAATGCCAAGTCCCTGGCAACGGCGCCAAAAATGTGTGGCCTCCAAATGTGGAAACAATTAAAAACACAATTGATTATGAAAACAAATTAGTTCAGGTGAGACTTAAATTCGATATTGAATCAATACACCCAAGCGTAGATGAAATTGATTAAATAGGATGATTCGTCAAGCATTATAGTTCTGGTAAAGACCAGGTCATTTCCTCAGGGACTTGAGAGAAATCAATTTTGCTTTCAAAATAGTGCTTATGAGTGAAGAGTGGGAAAAAGGAAGTTGAGATGAAGTGGGTATCCAGACTTATGGATTGATATTTAATTCAATGAAACTAAAACAAATTTGCACTTGAAAAGCAATTAAGGAAAGTAGGATCTAATTCTCAGATCATTGGTAATGCAATTATATACTCTTTCTCTCTCTAGCAATGGCTAATAATCATTCACCTAACATTAGAATGATTACGGAAGATAATCGTGAAATCCAATTAAAATCAGAAAATAGAATAAGGAATTGATTTGTGATGAACATTACTCTCCATTGAAGAATTGAATTCGAGTAAGCATACGATGTGCCAATCTGATGACTGTCGATAACATATCAAACCTACAATTCATTCAACAGTGGATTCCCAAAATACACAAAACCAATTCCCAACTCATGATACACAGATTCCAGAATTTGAGAGAGAGAGATTGCAATTACATTATCTCAGATCATTGAATTAGATCCTGTGAGATTTAGCTACTCATGGATACTAATTCTACTGAAGAACACTTGAAATTCATCAAACCCATCCTTAACAGAATTGAATAAAATAGTACTTGAATTCAAAGGAAAATTGACAACAACTGGAAATTAAGTTCAACTACAGAAGAAATTCACTATCTAATGCAAGGAAATTAAACTTGAAGTCAGAGAGCAACAATCCAAAATAGGAAAACTTAGAGAGAGAAGAAGAAAAATTCCCTAAACTACTTTTTATCTTATCTAAAACTGAAATTTGTTATCCGTCCCCTTTTGAAACTGAATCTTTTCCCTTTTATACCTGCTCTAATTTCTTTCCTTCAAATTACAACTGAATCCCTCAACTTTTCACTTTAAAACTTCCCTCCCGCGCGTATAATATCCAGGCTACCAACTCCCGGAATTGTGCATTATGAGTTACCGGGAGTTCACTGCTTGGTCTTCATTATTCTCCATTCTTCCGGAAGTTCATCCCTCTATTTCCAGAATTTTCTTCTCAGCTCTTTTCATTTGCCTTACTCTCCCAGGAGTTGAATTGTGCATTCCTGGGTGTCTCTTTCTCTGCTGCTCCTGAGTGGTTCCTCACCTGCCTTCTCCCGGGAATCCGTGTATTGCTTTCCCGGGACTACCATGCTTTGCTTGCATTCCTCTTTTGCCTTGAAGTCATCTTCCGGTAATTGGCTTTCTATCTTCCGAAAGTTGGCATGGTTCTTGACTTTCCTTCTTGCTCTCCCGTAAACTCTGAGATTTTCTTCCGGGACTTCAAGCAGCTGTTCCATCTTCCTGCTTCACCATTTCCCGAAAACTTGATGTGGGTTTCCGGAAATTCATGTTCATTTTCCCTTTGAGATCTCTTGCCCCTTTCTTGAATGTCTTGCAACTCAGACTAGCATGCAAAATTCTCTACCACAGATGTTAAGCCTACTTCACCTCATGACAATCCAATTAATCATTTAACATTCAACTCAACCAATTTGCAAACTTAACATTGAATTTATGCAAAAGTTAGAGGAAATGATGGCTAAGATTTGCACATTTGAGTGCCAATCAGACACGTCTCACGCACCCGTTGGACTTACGCTGGTTGCCAACAATTGGAATTACTCAAGTTGCCAATAACACTACCCATCCCACGGAGGCAATGCATAATATATATGTGCATATTATGCTTTCCATCTCAACCATGCATTATGCCTATGCATATCATTCCTTTTAATGCAATCATGTGCCCAACACAACAACAACTAACAATTATCTTCTCATACAATAAGATAGTTAACCAAAACAACCTTGCGAATGTACAATTAAAGATACCATATCCTTACACTCACCAATACCGCTTTTCAAACCTTCTCCTTGCCTTTGAGTGAGGCCTCAATGCCTTCCTCGAGCATCCCTGTCAAAACAACTATAAATTTCAGTCCATATTGATATATAAATTGACAAGGAATAACGAAATCATTAAATTGAACCTTTAAACATCTTATCGTACCAGAAATTATCCTTGTATGACATTATTTTAAACATTTTAAACTCCCAAAGTCTTAACCAACATTTTCGGACAGAACACATCGCAACCGGTCGCCCGTGAACACGCAACCGGTCGCCCTAAGCAACCACACGCGCAACCGGTCGCCCTGGATCCTCAACCGGTCGCGCCCCAACAGACTCCAGCGCAACCGGTTGCCCAGAACTTCCAACCGGTCGCACCCCAACCGACCTTGGGCAACCCTAAGCGCAACCGATCGTGCCATGACCCGCGACCGGTTCCCCTCCCCGCTGATCCAAAATCTGTAGAATGCAATTTTTTCGACTAGAACGTCCCCAACTTTGCCAAACTCGATCCAAATACCTCAAAACCTCAAAATCAACCATGTCAAAGTGTCTCTAACATCTAGGGTCTTAATATACATGATTGTGGTTCTTTTACAACCCTCAATTACAATCAAATCCCAAAAATCAACCCTAAACCTATGTGTTTTTCTCCAAAAACGAGATTAGAAATCAAAACTCCGATCTAGCCCAAATATGAAGTGGTATAAATATAAAAATTGTATCATTAGATTCATACTAACCTTAGGAGAATTATTGTAGAAGACTTCAACCTCAAATCTTCACTTCAAAACCTTTAAAAGTTGAGATCTCTCGCTTAGCCACCTCTCTTAGCCACCTCTCTCTCTCTCCAATCGTTCTCAAGCACACACAAGCACAATGATAGAATAATCTAATGGAACCCATAGTTTAGATTTTTATCCCTTTTTAACTCCTTACCCCTTCATTAATCCACTTATTTACCCTTATGTGTCATTGTTCATACTTATTTAATACTTATACTCTTATAAGTATATTTTCATAAATTAATCTCTTTCATTAATTAACTCTTAGCACTATTTTTAGAACGGTGAATCTTATCCCTTTGATAATTGTTAAAAATATTTAAAAATTTATAATTAGACGAGACGGGTATTACAGCCGTGAATATGTGAGAGAGGAGAGAGAGGAGAGATCGTCGTGAGAGCGATGAGGCATACCTGAGAATGATAAGTTTTTTCTGTTGTGAAAGTCTATATTGAGAGATGAGAGATTGTCGTGTCTCGTGCAGTGAATATTATTATCATATGTCTCGTGCAATGTGGTACAGTGTGTCTTGTGCATTGCAATGCTTGTCTCGTGCCGTGAAAATGATGTGATCAAAGGCCCCAAAACTACTTTTTGTTTACGAAAATGTTATCCCATATTGTTTTGATCTCAATCTTTGGATTCAAATCCAACGACCCTCTCTATACTTATATGTATATATAATTCTTATACCGTCCTGATTTATAATATTAATCATAAATTACATATTTTTGATGATTTGATTATGAAGCCCCATGCCAGTTTCTCAATCGGATTTGCTTTTCGTGCTATATGCGCTTAGACTTTACTTTTCCCCCCTTTTTATTCCGAGTCCAATCTTTGTTTTCGAAGGTCTTCGTTTCCGTGTAAAAGCAAACTCTTCAAATTTATGACCAACTTTTCCTTCAGTGATCTTACAACGAATAAAAGTTTTTCCATTGTAAATTCGTACGATTTAGATGAAGAATTTGACTACATTCGAAAACAATAAGAGGCCCTGGAAAATATATTAGAGCAACTCCAATGCATGTGTTAAAACTGGTTCTATAGTCAAATTATAGGACAAAATGCAAAATCATGCAATCCAATGCAGTTTCAAAACTGGTTCTAAAATAGAACTATGCTATACTTGGTTCTAAATATAGAACCAAGGATGGCTATAGCTATCCTATTTTTTCAATATCAACTATAAATAACAGATTTTCAAATATCGGATGAGATATCTATAATTATTTAATTGAGCTCATTTTTTGTATGCTAACTTATAAAATTATTTTAAAAATAATGAACGAATCGGATCATTTTTTGAATACTCGAAAATTATTTGACTCTAAAATATAGAATCAATCACTAGAGGCTGAGTTCTATTTTAGCACAAAAAATCACTTTTTGATGCCAAAATATAACAATGACTATAGCCATTTTATATATAGCATCGGAGTTGCTCTTAGGTAATGGAATAGAGTTATGTAAGCTATCCAATTTTTGATTTTTCAATCGATCAATTGAATACTTGTAAAGATGAGATAGTGAATAACTTCGCAACATAAAACCCCACACATAAAACCGTAGAGCAACTTCAATGCAAAATGTAAAATGGCTATAGCCATTGTTATATTTTGTCACCAAAAAGTGATTTTTGGTGCTAAAATAGAACTTAGTCTTCAGTGATTGGTTCTATTTTAGAACCAAATAGTTCCAAACCTTAAAAAAGTATTATTATAATTTTTTTTAAAAAAAATACAAGTTTAAAGTAAGTATTACTACAAATTTTAAAAAATAATTATTAATACAAGTGTAAAATAAAAGGACAAGTTAAAAAATATTTTTAGTACTAGTTAAAAAAAA
>NMUG010012665.1:0-10303 GCA_002855965.1 Monotropa hypopitys
TCTCGGCAATTGCAATTTGTTATTAATTTGACATTTTTAAGTTAAATAGTCCAGCTATCCTTCTTTACAACATAAACCCGTCGCATTTAAGCCAACGAAAGAAAATAAAGTACGGAATTCCCCCTTGCACGCAACCTCCCTCGCGACCGCCGTCGTGGGAAGAAGGTCGGGGAAGACCGGAAAATTTTCGGGGCGCGACAGGCACCATCAATCACACAAAGTCCTACCTACCACACACAAGGGCTAGGTCACGGGACATAGTTCACAATCAAATAACAATCTCAAGGGTTGGGGCAAACTCCATCCCAATCCCTTGAATGGTACCCCCTTACGACATCGCACCACCACACTCCTCACATGATCATTGTGTTCCATTAGGTTGGATTTAGGTGAATGATTCAAGATTGCCAAGGAGTAGTCCTCGTAGGATCCATCCCTGTATTTGTCGTTCATTAAGTTCATTGCGTTCATTGTTAGGTTTCTGTCAATTAACAAGGTTCCACAACCAAGGGCAACCTACCATCAAGTCAAAGCCCCGGCACGCCAATGTTCAAGGGGAAACCCAATGACGCCCAATATCATAATACTCATATTCACCCAATTTCCAACAATCAAGACCAAAGAGTGATTTAAGGACCAACATCTTTCCCAAAGGGATTCCAGTGACCAACTAATTAAACACCAGAATACTATGTCAACCCAAACAACTCAAATCCTTCCAAAACACAACCCAAAGCTCATTCGAGCATTTCATCGAACACCTAGAGGCCATCGACTCCAAAGGCCTCTAAACGACTCAACGATCACGACATACCATCCAAATGAGTCCCAATTGATCCCAGGACGACAATTGAACCTAATCCAAGTCATCTCAAGCATGACACACCCAAACACTACGATAGGTGAAATCGAATACAATACGCGACATGAATTATAAAATTGATGCAATTCAAAGACGAACAAGAATAATATATACATCCACGCACGCACACAAGATAGGAGTTAAGAGTTCATCCACCGGAGAATCGCCGGAAAGTCGCCGGAGAGGTCGCCGGAAAACCTCCATAGCCGTTGTGAACCGAGCACATCACCGCGAAGCCCTCGCGATGCTCTACAACATTTACAAAGACGAAAACATTAGACTAGCAACCGAAATTCTTGAACCAAAACGAGAGGAATGAAACTTACCGAACTATGTACATCACCGCGGAGAGGAGAGCACGGGGAACACCATTAAAACTTCGCATTTCCGTCGAATCCCACCGGATTGAGAGCTATGGAAGAGAGAAGGGAGAGAGTGTGGGAGAGGGAGGTAGAGAGAGGATTAGGGTTGCAAATGAGGGGGATGACCCTATAGTTTTGGACCAAAACATATATAGGGGCCCTATGAGAAAACCCCAAACTGCCCTTATTGATTTGGTCCGAGCAGCAGGTGCACCGGTGCAAGTCAGGTCTGCACCGGTGCAAACTCCATTTGCACCCTTACTGCCTCAACCCAGACCCTCTATGCACCGGTGCAAACCCACCTGCACCGATGCAAACTACCCCTGCACCGGTGCAACTCTATATGCACCGATGCAAACATTGAGCAAAAGCTACTTGAGTTAACCTGCACCGATGCATCCAATACCTACACCGGTGCAACTACTTCAAGAAGAAGGCAGTGCACTCTGGACAACACCTGCACTGGTGCAACTCCATCCTGCACTGGTGCAACTCCATCCTGCACCGGTGCAACTGCACCAAAATTGAATAAAACTATTGAATGGTCCCCGAGGCCATCCCGGACACCTTGGACAAACACCAAACTCAAGGAATAGGTTTAATGAAATTTACAAAGGATATATTCGCACTCGAATATGATAAAACGAATATAAAATTCGCATTAAAATTTACGGAGTGTGACAAACTACCCACCTTACAAGAATTTCGTCCTCGAAATTCCCAAAGTAAAAGTCACGGCACAACAAAGAAGAGGAGATTTTTTCACATGAGTTAACTTCACACGGAGCACCTAACGAAGGATGAACAAGTTTTCAGCTAGGAATAACTCCACAAGAGACCCGCAACCAAGATTTGGGCAATTCACTTCCCATTTCTCCTCAAGAATGCATCAAGACAGAACTCAGACAACTTTCCCAACTCGTAAACAGGTCCGAAGGTCAGCTCACAAGATGGTTTACGACACAGGAAAACCGAAAATACGCAAGATCATTAACGAGGGACGCAAATTTCCTAGGAAGAGAGAAATTTTCATGCTTCCCACATGACTATACATCGCCCGAACAAGAGAATTATGAATTTCCAACGAAAATGCAAGGCATCAAGAGCCGAACCGCAAGGAAAAATTCCAGAAACTTTTTATAACATTCACGAATGCACCACAACATCCTACGAATAAACTAAAGGAACGAGAATGCGCCGAAACATCAAGGATATGGAGGGACACGGCACGGATATGCCGGCACGCCAAGGATACACCATAGACACGCCGAGGACATGTCGACACGCCAAGGACATGCCTAGGATACAATTCCGACACGAGGATACAGTACCGACACACAGATGTAGCACGGATACGATGCCGACAAGCAGACACGGTACGGATGCTCCGATTTTCCAACATAATTTCCAGAATTTCATGAAAGGCAAGGAATCAAATTTCAACCACCACAAGGACATTTACAATGACTACACAGCCACGAATGCGCGAAACAACCCAAATTTGAATTTCGATCAAAATCGCAACTGTCCAACCGACACGAGAGGGGAATAGAAAGCAAGACAAACTACAAGGGATGGTCATGCAACAACCGCGCCACCCGAATCACCCCACACAACCACAATGCCACCCAAAGAAGAACCAAATGATCAAAATCTCACATACTGACCCGCACACACCTAGCGCGGTACCAGAATGACTAAGAAGTTTGATTTGAGGTGTGCTGGCCAGTCACCTTCTCAAAACAATCCTTCATGTTCGTTCCTACACCACATGACATGGACGACACACACCGGTCACGCCAACTATCACCACAATCCAAGTCGGTGCAGTCGACTTCAAAGAGACACAAACATTCTACCCCAACACTCGCAACACAGCTGCACAACACAAAAATATACTCGTCCGACTGATCACACCAACCACAAACCAATCCCACAACACACTCTCAACAAATCCCAAAAGGAGACAACATCGCAAAACGGAAGTGTCCAAGCATAACTAGACATAGCGCCAATGGATACGATAACAATGTGGATTCGCACAAGGACATGGCGAGTAAGAACGAACACGCAAAGGCAACCCACAAGACAAGAGCGTGCCAAACGAGGATATGGTTCCCGAAAACAAGCACTATGACGTCGATAGATCAATAAGTACGAGACGAACAACACATTACCATTCCAACAAGTGGCACAATGATAAACGTACCACGAACAGTCGACAAGAAGATGGCAACAGTTAGTCGCAACGTCAAAAGTTGGAAAACAAGGAGCAAGAACATTTTCCGAATAACGCACAGCTTTCGAAGTTGCCACCAAGTACCAACAAGAAACACGAGAAGTCAAACCTTATACCACCAAAGAACAAGGAATCCTAGTAACGACAAGGATAAGGCACGAGTGTACGCGACAACATTTTCCAAAAATGATGGTAGAGACCATCGATCGAGCACATTGATCCAAGAGAGTGGAAGGGACAATGAACAACCAAGGAATGATATCCACTCACCGATCCCGCAAAGGTTGAACAAGGAGAAATTTAATATGCCCAACGAAACACACTGCCTACGACACATCGTACCCAAGACGAAGCCAAAAGGATTTCCCAAACATAATTTACCTCCTACAACCTTATGCCCAAATGAGAAAGCAAACTCTATTCTCGTCTTCAAATACCAAGAAAACACGCGATACTTCGAGCCAACACCAAATCATCCTAAAGCAAGTCTAAGTCTTAGAATACCCAACAAATCCAATGAACTAACCAAAATGATTTTAGCACCAAGTCATCTTGCAAGCTCTGGACACAGCCTCAATCTTCCAAACTCAAATCACAGTACCGCAAACCACTTTCCACGAAAACCTCAAGTACATCACCGAACTAGCTCCCAAGAACATTAAGGCAAATATTCCTTCATAACCACACTAACCCAAGCAGACATATCGCTTCCAAACAGCAACTCAAATTTGAAACCACCTCCCAACTCCTGAACTCTCAAACGTCATTACAATGAAACTCAAGGAACACTCCAAAGAAGTCCACCAGACATCAAAGCCTCCAAGCGACACTGCGAACTCTATCACCAAGCGCTACCACAATCTCACTTATCGCATTAAAACCATCAACCGGCACTTCCAAGAAAGCCCAAAGACCACTTCGAAGAACCCACAAGATAATTCCAAGTACATTACCACTCTAAGTCACAAGTGATACCATAATCTCAATCATCAACTTAGAACCTTCGACCAACATGGCCACAAAACCCAAAATCACTTCAAATAAATCCGCAAGATAACTCTACACACCCTATAGCTTCAAACCTCAAGAGAGAACTAAAATCCCGATTTCATAACTCACCCAAAGTACAATCGACTCAAGGCCATACCTCACACATCTAATGCCAATACGAACCAACCACAAATCATTCCTCAAATCATCAACAATCACAATCAACGACCATAGGCTCATACAACCCATTTCTATAGAATGACCTCAAGTCACTAACTCCTTCTATTCCTCTCGCAAAATTACTACAACTCAGATTATCTTCTTCCATCTCAACTAACCAAGGAAGAACTATGACTGCAATGCCTTATATCCGATATTCAACCTCTAACAGTCCCAACCTCGCAAGGACTCACAATCGGCACAAGGAAGAAGACCCGACTTTAAGAATCTCTATCAACTCCAAAATTCTCCAATCCAACTTCCTGAACACAGAAGGGATCCAACAATCAAGTGAACAAACAAGAGTACATCGCGGAAGATTCCAACCAATCAACTATGATCAATCACCGGAGATTCACTACATCAAACCATCGAGATTAAGACTTCGCCTCAAATCAAGGTACCAAGAATATCAAGGAAGGATTTAACCAACACGCACTCAACCTCCAATGGACTGAGGGTGCCCAACGACCAGGGAGTGAGTAAGAACATAGAAACCAATCATCAAGGATGGAATTGTGCTCAAAGGCACACCGGAACGATCATAGTGGCAAGTAATGACCCTGAGAACCCATGGAGACTAGGTGTCTCCCCACGGTTCTAAGGTATTCAAACCGAAAGCTCTGATACCAATTGTAACACCCCTCGATTTTTAATAAAAACATTTCAAGTATATTTTTTTTTGAAACCATATATCTAAAAAGGAGGGTGTTAATCGTTGTTATCCATCACAGTCAGTAGAATATTCATTTCATTGCAAATGATACAGAAAAGAGAGAAGGCACATCTACTGAATTTATTACATTCTAACAACGGAAGGAAAAGGAAAAGGAGGTACAACAGTTACCTACTACAACTGTAAGGAAAGCACAACTACAATAGTGCTACAACCTGAGAACTGAACTGAAGCACCAAATACAAATAGAGCCAAGGCCGCATCTCCAAAAGAACCAGCTGCTAGCACAAGCTCTAGATCCCCCTACAAGAGAGAACCTGTAGTAGAATCCTGGAAAAGAGAGAGAAATGAGGGTCTGAGCATTTCACGGCTCAGCAGGAAAACTATTAACTACTACCAAGTGCACACACGAGAATGTGTGCCTAAGTGTCCTCACAAGGATAGGGAGAGGAGAGAACCCAAGGTACAGAAGTACACTCAACCACTGAAACTACAAGGTAAACCAACACTCTCACTTGTGATAGTAAGTGCAAACCCAACGTACTCAACCCAACGCACAACAAGTGAAATCACTAGCAAAACCTCCAAGGATAATCCAAACATAACCACTGCCTCACTACCAATACCACCCACCGTTCCATGATTGTTGTAGATTCAGGTGTTGATCATCTTGGAGATATATTTGAGTTAAAGAGGTACATTTTCCGTTATCCTTTTATTATCAACAGTTTGTCTCCACTTGACAAGTCAAGGGAGCCCAAGCCATCCATTCCGACATTACCCACATTGTCGATTATGTGAGTCACGTACTAGGAGGTCGCACTAGGTCCTACCCACTACACACAATGACTGGGTCACTGGACACCGCTAAGGTCCATCTCCGACTGTTCCCCCTTGGCGACACAAGGGAGTCACGCAGGACAACATCGACTCGTTATCGGCATAATCTCCTTGGCGGCTCAAGGAGATCCCAGGAGTAATCACAAACGAAAATCATCCGAGTAGGGCGGACTCCTTCCTAAACTCGGGGTCGTACGCGGGTAGGGCAAACTCCTTCCTAAACCCGGGCGGGCACCATCAATCACACAAAGTCCTACCTACCACACACAAGGGCTAGGTCATGGGACATAGTTCACAATCAAATAACAATCTCAAGGGTTGGGGCAAACTCCATTCCAATCCCTTGAATGGTACCCCCTTACGACATCGCACCACCACACTCCTCACATGATCATTGTGTTCCATTAGGTTGGATTTAGGTGAATGATTCAAGATTGCCAAGGAGTAGTCCTCGTAGGATCCATCCCCGTATTTGTCGTTCATTAAGTTCATTGCGTTCATTGTTAGGTTTCTGTCAATTAACAAGGTTCTACAACCAAGGGCAACCTACTATCAAGTCAAAGCCTCGGCACGACAACGTTCAAGGGGAAACCCAATGACGCCTAATATCACAATACTCATATTCACCCAATTTCCAACAGCCAAGACCAAAGAGTGATTTAAGGACCAACATCTTTCCCAAAGGGATTCCAGTGATAAACTAAATAAACACTAGAATACTATGTCAACCCAAACAACTCAAATCCTTCCAAAATACAACCCAAAGCTCATTCGAGCATTTCATCGAACACCTAGTGGCCATCGACTCCAAAGGCCTCTAAACGTCTCAACGATCACGACATACCATCCAAATGAGTCCCAATTGATCCTAGGACGACAATTGAACCTAATCCAAGTCACCTTAAGCATGACACACCCAAACACTACGATAGGTGAAATCGAATACAATACGCGACATGAATTATGAAATTGATTCAATTCAAAGACGAACAAGAATACTATAGACATCCACACATGCACACAAGATAGGAGTTAAGAGTTCACCCACTGGAGAATTGCCAGAAAGTCGCCGGAGAGGTCGCTGGAAAACCTCCATAGCCGGAGTAAACCGAGCACATCACCGCGAAGCCCTCGCGATGCTCTACAACATTTACAAAGACGAAAACATTAGACTAGCAACCGAAATTCTTGAACCAAAACGAGAGGAACGAAACTTACCGAACTATGTACATCACCGCGGAGAGGAGAGCACGGGGAACACCATTAAAACTTCACATTTCCGTCGAATCCCACCGGATTGAGAGCTATGGAAGAGAGAAGGGAGAGAGTGTGGGAGAGGGAGGTAGAGAGAGAGGATTAGGGTTGCAAATAAGGGGGATGACCCTATATTTTCGGACCAAAACATATATAGGGGCCCTATGAGAAAACCCTAAACTGCCCTTAATGATTTGGTCCGAGCAGCAGGTGCACCGGTACATGTCAGGTCTGCACCGGTGCAAATTCCATTTGCACCCTTACTGCCTCAACCCAGACCCTCTATGCACTGGTGCAAACCCCACCTGCACCGATGCAAACTACCCCTGCACCGTTGCAACTCTATATGCACCGATGCAAACATTGAGCAAAAGCTACTTGAGTTAACCTGCACCGATGCATCCAATACCTGCACCGGTGCAACTGCTTCAAGAAGAAGGCAGTGCACTCTGGACAACACCTGCACCGGTGCAACTCCATCCTGCACCGGTGCAACTGCACCAAAATTGAATAAAATTGTTGAATGGTCCCCGAGGCCATCCCGGACACCTTGGACAACCACCAAACTCAAGGAATAGGTTTAACGAAATTTACAAAGGATATATTCGCACTCGAATATGATAAAACGAATATAAAATTCGCATTAAAATTTACGGAGTGTGACAAGGATACTCCATGACTTGGGTGATTCATACACATCCATTTTCAATTTGTGACAAAGCTTAGGTTAGGTCAAAGCTTAGGGGTGTTAATCCCCTTGATCTTGTGTTGACAAGCTTGCTTGGCACACTTGATGCTTGGGGCTATGGCCCTCCAAGTGTTTGATTTTATGGGGAAAAAAAGTTAGTCCCTTGAGAAACCTAGACCCTAGCTCAATGACTTAGCTCGAGTAAATTACGGATGTATGTGAATTGCCCAAGTCTAAAGTATCCAATCTCCAATGACTTTTCCCTCTTTAATTAGTCAATTTCAATCCACATAGTATAATTTAGGGTAATCAATCAAATCAAAATCAAGGCTAGCGTCCTACCACAAAACTATTCTCACAATCAACTCGAAACTAAAGTAACAAATCTGTTCCCTGTGGATACGATCCCGTACTTACCGGGTATTATGCTTGCAACGACTTAGCCCTACGCTTGGGGTTTTGTTAACAGTACTTCCGTGGCCAAGCAGTCAACTTGTGTATGAGCAACGAGCAAGGGAAAATGTTAAGAACACTCTATTAGAAGAGGAATTAGGACAAGATGACCTTCTTCAATCATCACAGTTATCAAAAATACAAACTGACACAGGTAACAAAATATTGTGTTTAAACAAATAATGTATTGTGTTTATGCAATTTATAGTAGATTTTTTACAAGTTATGTTTCTTTAAAATACACTGTAACATGTATTGGCTTTTTATATGGGAACATATTCAAGAACAGGTCGGCACGACCAAGAATAGTTTGAAGAAATTCGAGGGCTCCATGAACGCCAGAAACTTCCAGCAAACACAAACGCCTTGGGAGATGAATCCTTTGGCCAAAACATCGCTAAATTGACATGAGATTGGATAAAAAACTAAATATGTACCAAAGAAACCAGAAATCAGTACGTGAATCGCAAGAACAGGGGCTGGAAAAAGCTCGCCGGAATTTGCTGAAGGGCTGCCGAAAATTGCCTGCACGGTGGCCGGAAATCGCCAAAGGTTTAAGACTAGAGCAAACGGGATGGTCCAGGAACCCTAGGAGGGTATTTATAGGAGTGACCTGGGCGGGAAAACCGGTTGACCGGCCGACCGGCCTGGCCGGTAAAACACGTAAATCATCATTACTACTGCATTGAGAGTTGTGCTGATGCTGTCAAGTGGCATCCACGCATGCACGCTGTCCCATCTGCCATAGAGCCAACCAATAAGATCACGCCACATAAAAAGCCAATACATTGTATGTTTAAACACTCTATTTATAGTACATTTTTTGTAATTTATGAGAGATATTTGTATAACTTCTTTAAAATACACTATAACATGTTCAAAATGCAGTGTAAAATTGTCAAAATGCAATGTCAATAGTAAAAAATGCCATCCAACTTGTGAAAATGGACTGTAACTTGTATAATATACACTCTAACTTGTTTAAAAATTAACTCTAACTTGTTCAAATTTAATTATGAATGTATATTTTGATTTCATAATGATTTTGTGATGTGTTTTATTGTAGGTGAAGCTAACTATGAGCTTCGACCAAGAGATAATGTTAACAGGTCTGTATTGGAGGAACAAGTAAGAGATTGTGTACATGTTCGATCTTCACAGTCATGACAAACACAGTCTGTTTTAGGCTCACAAACTACATATAGATCAAATCTTCAAACATTTATCAGTATTGTAGAATCCTTGGATCTTACGGAGCAACATGTCTTGCTGTTGAAGAAAACTCCATTTTGGTTGCTTGTGGATGCTGTCATGAGAAAAAAATTGCCAGCTGAAATATGTAAGAAGAGTGATGAAGTTGTGAGAAATATAGTAGCTTCATATAATGGTAAAGGTAGTCTTGATGTTGCTGGAACAATAACAACTCTTACGCGTGAAGATATAAAACTCATATTTGGAATTCAATGTGGTTCTAAACCACTTCCAGAAGCTGTAACATCCCAAGACAAACTCATCAATAAAAATGCGGAATAAAAATTTTTCTTATCTTTTAACCCAAGAGTCAACAATTTCTAAAACAAGCATCAACTAGCCACAAAACAAACATGAAACTCGACCATTGTTTTTCCTCTAATTAAAACCACAATACACCAAAGTTTGTTTCTAAAGTTCGAATACTAGAAGAAAAGACAAGAGTACAATTATAAAAAACATGGTTCCT